>JAXIVJ010006755.1:0-17500 GCA_036785665.1 Chirona hameri | reverse complement strand
GGGAGTCACATGCGTCGAGCCGCGGCGAGAAGGCTGAATGAGAATCCCACTCGGAAACAAACCACATCGGACTGCATGATCCGCAAACCGACGGCAAAAAATTTGACAGGAATGATAGCATGTTGGTCCTAATGGATGGCGTGTGTTATTATCTGGTCTGAGTAGGCGATGTGGTGGCTGATTTGGTATGTTTTGAGGGCAGAGATTGTACGCCCACGACCGCAGGCACACACAATGCGGTTTCTTGCAGTCGAATGCATCCCCGCACCGCACGATCCATTATGCAAAGCAATTGCAGAAGTCACGACACACTGAATCCTGACGACCTTTTGACCGGGACCCAGGAATCCGCAACATGCAAGAACGAAGTACCTTTCGGCTGCTTGCATGCCGGTACTATGGGAACGGAATTCGGAAAAGGTCCGGCAGCAGCCCCACTCTTAAGCAACGACGATAAAAACCACATCGCAAAGAGAAACACTCATAGTAGCGATTGTTCTGTGTCAACAAATAGGTACTACGAGCAAGTAAGATATTTAGAAAGGTCAGCATCAAACCAGGAGTGAGGATTCTTCGCCCACGCAAAAACCAAAACCAGCAATACAATCTACCGAGACATTTGCAAACCGATAGTAGCATTCGTCTCCAAAAAGGTACGCTTCAAGCTCAATAGGTCAAGTGCCGTGTGAGTAGCTCGGCCACCTCCGCCGTCGGACGGAGCCGTTAACAGTGTCACAGCACCGCGGGTTATAACTGGGCGGGCCGACCGACCAGTCACAACTCTGACCAACCTCTGACAAAACAGGTCGGTCCGCGTCCCGAGCACACAATGCGGGGGCGTGTCGGGCGGTGGTGACAGCCCGGCGACCAGCGCCAACAGCCGCCCACCCAGTCCAAACGCGGCCCGCCCCGCCGCCCGCCGCTGCCCTCAGTCACGACCGCCGCCGCCCCCGCCGCCCTCAGCCACGACCGCCGCCGCCGCCCGCCGCCCTCAGCCACGACCGCCGCCGCCGCCCGCCGCCCTCAGCCACAACCGCCGCCCCAGCCACCGCCCTCAGCCACGACCGCCGCCGCCCCCGCCGCCCTCAGCCACGACCGCCGCCGCCGCCCGCCGCCCTCAGCCACAACCGCCGCCCCAGCCACCGCCCTCAGCCACGACCGCCGCCGCCCCCGCCGCCCTCAGCCACGACCGCCGCCGCCGCCCGCCGCCCTCAGCCACGACCGCCGCCCCAGCCACCGCCGCCCGCCGCCGCCGCCGCCGCCCGCCGACCGCTGCCGCCCGCCGCCGGCTCAGTGCATTACTAATTAGCTTCGCCCACGCAAGCAGTTTTTAGCGTCCTGTCGTACAAGTTGCCGCATAAAACATCAAACATGGATACAACAAGCAAGACCTGCTCGGTGTACAACAGATAGATGCAGCCGGGCCGAACCAGGCAAAGCCGGTCACAATCAACACAATGAATGGAACAAAAACAAAACGGCATTAGTTCGTTTAGGTGATAGCATTTTACAACCGATTGAGATTCTATAATAACACTTGTTAGCCATTCGGGTATATCGCAAGGCCAAACAATGACAACGTTAGTTGAAGGGAAACGTCCTTGCATCAAGCTTTGTTTGGCGACTTCAATGCTAGCAACTAGATAGCTTGCCCGCCATTACAGGGCCAATCGGTGATCGGTAACTGTGATCAACTATAGTGTCAGAATCGGTGGCATTCGGTTCCAATGTAGCCCATTGTGATCTAGTGTTCCTCCCAGGGCGCCAATAGTGGCTACTGATGTAGCGTTTGGATGTCGGTTCTATAGTCGGATAAAAACTGAGCGCCAAAAGCGGGCCAGTTGGAAGAGCTGAAGCGCTGCTATGCGTGTGGGTGCTTGTGGGTGCACCAGCATAATCCGGGCGATTGACAGGCAGCTTGTGCGCAGCGCAAGACTAGTAAAATGTTGGCCGATGGTCAAATTAGCCGAAATTTGGATGCGTGAACGGATCGGATTTATATTCTGACAATTGACCTACATGGTTTTGAAGGTGGTCTTCTAATCACGATTCTGAGGCGCTTTTTAAATTGACGTAAATCAGAACGAAACATGTTCGTGTGAGTATGCTCCCGGACGTGCCAGTGGGGGCAACGCCTCCACCTCCCCTCCCCCGCCGACATTTGAAGCATACAAGCTAAGTGGTTTCCATTTCGGTCAACGCCACCGAACAACGCTCTCTGACGGCACCGCTGAGCCGACCTGGCCGGCGCAGACCTTCTCCGCCGAGCCGACCTGGCCGGCGCAGACCTTCTCCGCTGAGCCGACCTGTCCGGCGCAGACCTTCTCCGCCGAGCCGACCTGTCCGGCGCAGACCTTCTCCAAGTATTCCCTGCACGCGGGAAGCTATCTCAGACAGCTCCGATGGCCAGCTGGAGATACAGACAGCTCCGATGGCCAGCTGCAGATACAACACACAGCTCCGATGGCCAGCTGCAGTTACAACACACTTTAACGGGCCCAAACAGCTAACACTGACAGCCCATGGCGGTCACCCCACAACCATGACCAACCAGACCAAACTTCTTAGTATACTCCGTGCAAGCCAACACGGCGCCAATGCACTCCTCCACGCCCTAATGCAAACCACAGTCTTCTCAATCGCGTCCCAACGGCGGATGTCACTCTGCTACGGGCTCCACAACCCAGCCGTCTCAGAGGCTGCCCACCCCGGCACCACCCCAGTGATCTCGCTCTCGCTCTCGCTCTCGCTCTCGCTCTCGCTCTCGCTCTCGCTCTCGCTCTCGCTCTCGCTCTCGCTCTCGCTCTCGCTCTCGCTCTCGCTCTCGCTCTCGCTCTCGCTCTCGCTCTCGCTCTCGCTCTCGCTCTCGCTCTCGCTCTCGCTCTCGCTCTCGCTCTCGCTCTCGCTCTCGCTCTCGCTCTCGCTCTCGCTCTCGCTCTCGCTCTCGCTCTCGCTCTCGCTCTCGCTCTCGCTCTCGCTCTCGCTCTCGCTCTCGCTCTCGCTCTCGCTCTCGCTCTCGCTCTCGCTCTCGCTCTCGCTCTCGCTCTCGCTCTCGCTCTCGCTCTCGCTCTCGCTCTCGCTCTCGCTCTCGCTCTCGCTCTCGCTCTCGCTCTCGCTCTCGCTCTCGCTCTCGCTCTCGCTCTCGCTCTCGCTCTCGCTCTCGCTCTCGCTCTCGCTCTCGCTCTCGCTCTCGCTCTCGCTCTCGCTCTCGCTCTCGCTCTCGCTCTCGCTCTCGCTCTCGCTCTCGCTCTCGCTCTCGCTCTCGCTCTCGCTCTCGCTCTCGCTCTCGCTCTCGCTCTCGCTCTCGCTCTCGCTCTCGCTCTCGCTCTCGCTCTCGCTCTCGCTCTCGCTCTCGCTCTCGCTCTCGCTCTCGCTCTCGCTCTCGCTCTCGCTCTCGCTCTCGCTCTCGCTCTCGCTCTCGCTCTCGCTCTCGCTCTCGCTCTCGCTCTCGCTCTCGCTCTCGCTCTCGCTCTCGCTCTCGCTCTCGCTCTCGCTCTCGCTCTCGCTCTCGCTCTCGCTCTCGCTCTCGCTCTCGCTCTCGCTCTCGCTCTCGCTCTCGCTCTCTCTCTCTCTCTCTCTCGCTCTCTCTCTCTCTCTCTCTCTCTCTCTCTCTCTCTCTCTCTCTCTCTCTCTCTCTCTCTCTCTCTCTCTCTCTCTCTCTCTCTCTCTCTCTCTCTCTCTCTCTCTCTCTCTCTCTCTCTCTCTCTCTCTCTCTCTCTCTCTCTCTCTCTCTCTCTCTCTCTCTCTCTCTCTCCTCCAGCGCTGCGGGGGCCGAACTGCTCGCCGTGGGACCGGCGGCGCGGCGCATTATGCGTGCGGTCGTGACAGATGACTGGTCATGACTGGTCGCCACCGCCCGGGGACGGGACGGGGACGGCGGCGGGCAGACGGGACGGGGCGGCTGGGACGGGTCATCCCAGGGACCGGTCATCGCCGCACGCCGCCGCCGGTCCTCCGTCCGCCGACCTGTCCAGCGCTGACAGGTTGGGCAACAGGACGGCAGGACGATTGATTGGGCAATCGAGTGTGAGCAGCGTACTGGACGATCCGATCCTGCCGCGATCCTGCCGCGATCCTGCCGCGATCCTGCCGCGATTCTGCCGCGATCCTGCCGCGATTCTGCCGCGATCCTGCCGCGATCCTGCCGCGATCCTGCCGCGATATCCGCTCAATCCTATCGCAGCGCCATTACTGTCTCTGCGCTGAATTATATCGCAGTGCAATTATATTCATCCATTCGCGCAATTCTACCCATCCCGTCGCGCGAGCCTACCGCGTAATCTTCCGGACAATGCTGCCGAACAATTCTGCCATCGAAACCTGTGCACGGCCGCACACCACCCAGTTGGGCATCGGCATTGTCTGACTGCAGACAGACACTCCACCCATCTGACAGAAGCTCCACCCATCTGACAGAGTCTGCCTTCTCCTACCCAGCCACGCCCTGCCGAAAGTTCTCCAAACCAGCATCCATCACAGATAACCGTGCAAACCCCGTCCCAAGAACCCGAGAACCGCCACGGGGCCGGACTGTCTCGACACCGGGAGAGCGGCAGACCAGCATCGATCACCGAACAGCCATGCAAGCCCCGGTACGTAGAACCCCCCCCCCCCCCCCCCCCCTGTCCGTCACACCGCTCGACCGTCGACTCGACTCGACTCGACTTCACGCCGGCGACTGGTCCTCTCTACTCAGAAGCGACACTGCATCAGCTACCGTACGTGCTCTGAGCGGTGCGGCTACCGTACGGGCTCTGAGCGGTGCGGCTACCGTACGTGCTCTGAGCGGTGCGGCTACCGTACGTGCTCTGAGCGGTGCGGCTACCGTACGTGCTCTGAGCGGTGCGGCTACCGTACGTGCTCTGAGCGGTGCGGCTACCGTACGTGCTCTGAGCGGTGCGGCTACCGTACGTGCTCTGAGCGGTGCGGTGCGGCTCCCGCCCGCTCTCACACCGGTGGCATCCTCGGACCTCAGACCTCAGAGCGCCGCATTGGTATTCCTGCTGCAGTCGATCTCAGGTCGGAGCCACGCGCGGCCCGCCCGGTGCGCGCGGACACGCTGCCGATACACCGAATCGGCGCTCCGAAGTCGCACAAAGCAGGGCCTTGCAGGCATGATCGCCTGGTACCTGCGGTTGGTGGTGGCATACATAGAGTGCTGTGGCAGCACGTCGAGCTTGGTACAATGAGTGCCGCTTCAGCAGGGTCGGAGCCGGCGTCGGTGTCGGTGCCGGTCGCGCACACAACGGCAGATAAGCAGCGGCGGCGCGGCGGTGCGAGTTTGATCGGCCATGCAGGGCTGCTGCGCTGGGTTTGTGCTCTGCAGGGCGGCTGCGCTGGATTTGTGCCATACAGGGCGGCTTCGCTGGGTTTGTGACATGCAGGGCGGCTGCGCTGGGTTTGTGCTCTGCAGGGCGGCTGCGCTGGGTTTGTGCTCTGCAGGGCTGCCAGTGGTGTCCGTGGCGGGGTGGGCGGCACGGAATGGGTCTGGGCTCAGGCACACCCCTGACTTGGTCGGCTGGGCACTCAATAGCTGCAGCAGAGGGATCAAGGCGGTACCATTAGACTAACATCCAGACGGGATGTCGGTCTGATGGTAACATACGACTTCAGACATTGATGGGTGCAATGCAGCAGAGTTTCAGTTGAAGGCTGTGATTCAGAACCGCGTCAGAGGGCGAGACAGGACGAGGAGGGAGCGGCGGTGGAGGATTTGGGCGGAGATCCGTGCCCAGTCAGCCCCGAGATGACGGGTTAATGGAGCAGTCAGTCAGTCAGCACAGACGCGATGAAAAGCTCAGATCGCTCACCGGCGGGTTACGAGATAAGATCGCCGGAAGACGAGGTGTATGTGCATCGGAGGGATCGGAGGGTTACGAGATAAGATCGCCGGAAGACGAGGTGTAGGTGCATAATCTGTCGACGGGGTGAAAAGGAAAAGAGAACCTCACAAAGTCGACCCAAATAAGGATGAGCGTGAAATGGATCATTCCAGCCCGCGCCTAGCTCTCGGCGCCGACCACGCATCCGCCGCACCTTCTTCTCTTCTTATCTGCATGCAGCATACACCACTCGCACCACTCCGCCGACCCTCTCCCCCTCCATCCCCTACAGTAGCGTACCCAGGATTCACTCCAGGAGGGGGCATAAAGTACCCCCACCAAAAAAACTCACCGGATTTGGCCCACTATATTTTTAAAAGGGCATATTTTCACCATTTTTCTCCCCAAAAAATAACAATATCATTCATTTGTTCGATCAACGGGAGCACGTACAGACCTTCGGGGGGGGGCAATTGTCCCGTTTGCCCCCCCCCCCCCTTGTGTACGCCTATGATCCCCCATGCAATGAGCCGGCGACCCCGAGTCTGCAGAGTCTCTCCCGCCCAGCTTCCCCGGCCGTTCCGCCCTGTTCAGCCCGGTCACTGTCATAATGGGTGTCGGCGACGGCCGCCCAGCGGTGCTCCTATTCAGCTCTGCCGAGTCGTGACGGTTAAATTGGACCGGTAAACACGGCGAGACGGCCACCCAGCGTGTGACACACAGACACACGCAGACAGACACACACACACACACACACGCCGGGGATGGTGACGACGCTGCCGAGGCGTCACGTCTCGCCCGTCAAGTGGCACCTGCGGACACGGGCCTGTGTGCGTATGTGTGCAGCGGCGGCGGAGAGAGCGGTCTTGGACGAGTCGGTATTTGCTCGGTGTATGTGCGCGCCTGAATGACCGTCAGTCTTATCGCAAGACTCGTGCGTCCGTGCGAAGCTTAAAAGCCGAACAAATACCGCGCGCGGCAATGTCGCGAATCTCGCCTCCGATGGCCGGATCGGGCGGTGGAGCAGCGCTGTCGGCCACCGTTCTCCACCCGCGGCCAAGTGCAGGATTGTGCGCGTGGGGGCACAGTGTGCGGCCAGCTCCGCCCAACTGCCGTTGCCACACAGAGCGCTGCTCAGCCAAATGAGAGAATAATCACCGTGACAGACCAGCTTACGTTGCATGAAATGAATGGATCAGACCGCAGTACGCATTGCGTGCGGTCAGCGATACGTGCACGTCGGCGCGCCTCCCGCCTCCCGCCTCCCACACCGGGCGGACGGACGGACGGACGGACGGGAGAACGGGAGAACGGGAGAACGGGAGAACGGACAGACGGACAGACGGACGGACGGACGGGCGGACGGGCGGACGGACGGGCGGACGGGCGGACGGACGGGCGGACGGACGGGCGGACGGGCGGACGGGCGGACGGGCGGACGGGCGGACGGGCGGACGGGCGGACGGGCGGACGGGCGGACGGGCGGACGGGCGGACGGGCGGACGGGCGGACGGGCGGGCGGACGGGCGGACGGGCGGACGGGCGGACGGGCGGACGGGCGGACGGGCGGACGGGCGGACGGGCGGACGGGCGGACGGGCGGACGGGCGGACGGGCGGACGGGCGGACGGGCGGACGGGCGGACGGGCGGACGGGCGGACGGGCGGACGGGCGGACGGGCGGACGGGCGGACGGGCGGACGGGCGGACGGGCGGACGGGCGGACGGGCGGACGGGCGGACGGGCGGACGGGCGGACGGGCGGACGGGCGGACGGGCGGACGGGCGGACGGGCGGACGGGCGGACGGGCGGACGGGCGGACGGGCGGGCGGGCAGACGGGCGGGCGGGCGGACGGACGGGCGGGCGGACGGGCGGGCGGCGGCGGAGACGCGGAGCTAAACCATGTCATGGTGTAGAATGGCAAGTCAGCGTCGCCGGCGCGGGCGGCCGGTCAAATCTGCAACCGTGGGACGGGCACTGTGCGCCAGCGGCGACTGAAGGCGGCGGACTGCTGCCGGGAGGAGTCCTCCGAACGAGCGAACAAGCAATCACAAAGACCGTCAGAGGAGGGCTGAAGAGCTGTGACTGGACACTGGACACAGGGACGCACCGATCGGCTCCCCAGCGACCGAGGAGAGGCGATTTCAAACGATGCGACCTGTTCGGCGCACCGTTTGAAGCGTTCGTTGTTCGGAGTAATTGTGAAATGTGTGTGCCCATGTCAAATTATCCAGACATATGGACGTAGTAATTTAAGGTGTTGTCCCTTTACTCGCGTCTTCAATTTAAATGCTAAACATGGGAGGTAATTGCCCGCTTGGTAAGATATAAGCGAAATTGGATTTCAGAAGCCACAGTGCCGTGATATGATGAAGCTCTGCGCATTACCACATACTGACGTGGTATGTGGTACTCCGGTGGCGATGACAGACCATAGTACACACGACACTCATGGTGAAATGCCCTCAGTTAGCTCTGCTCATTGCGCCTAGTCATTCGCAGTCCCGAGATCACCCTTTGCCTCTAATCTGTTGTTTAGATTCAGCTTTACCGGCAGAAGCCCTCGGATAATTGCGAAGCAAGCACCGCGCTGCAAACGGAACTCGTTGAATGACAATGTCGATAATGGTTACCTGAATTATCAGGTGTTATAACGTGTGTTCATGAATAGCAATCACTCTGTCCACCTTGTTGGCACACTATTTGAGCCTCGATTCAAACAAGATTCAACAACCCCACCGCCGAGCAAGTTTGCACACGGATCTCCGCCACTTAACACTTTCCCTGTTGACATACCATTAAAACAACACAGCCAAGCACACAGACACACTCGTCATGCATGCATGAGCGCGGCATCAGTTAGCAACAGCGTCTGATATAGTCAGACCATGACTGGTGCGGGGCGGCGGTCCCACCTTGGAGCTGCGCCGACTGAGCGGCTAACACCATCAGCGCCGCGCACAGCAACTGGGTCGGCAGTCGCATCCTGCTCTTCTCGCTCCTGCTCCAGCTCCAGCTCCAGTTACACCTCCTGATCCAGCTCCTGCTCCTTTACCGCCCACGTCTCTAGACCATCTCGCACACCACACCACTTCACTCCACACCGCAAACACACGCGTGCTGTCCGCGTCGCCACGCGCAGGAGAAAGACGGAGGGAGAGACGGAGAGACCCGGTCACGAGTGGTCACGACCGCGGCACGCGCACGAGTGCGTCAGGTTACCGATCAGCTGGGCACTATCTAATCAGAACGGCTAGACATCTGCAGCGGCGCGGGCGGGGGCGGCGGCGGCGGCGGAGGTACACGGTCGACTGACGAGTCGGCCCGGCCCGGCGCCGCGGAGGGCTGTGGCGCTCCGCTCTCCACCGGCAGCACTGCCCGCTGCGCCGACCGGCCCGCCGGACCGCTCTCCGGCCGAGCCGCGCCGCCGGCCCTCGGAGGGCGCTCGGACGGCCGGCGGCGCCGCAACGCGCTGCGGGGGCTGGCCGATTTCGGCCGCGACAGCGCCCCTGACGCCTCGCCGCCGCCGCCGCCGCGCGGCGAAACTCGTTCAAGGTGAGTCGCCCACAAAAAGGCGGCTGAATTAATTATTGCCGGGCGCGTGCGCCAGCTACGCGCGGCGGCTGAGCGGTGGCCGTGCCGGGACAAAAAGGCGCGCGGCAAACGGTCCGCGCGACACGTGAGACGGCACGCCGGATGCCGGGCTGGCCCAACTGAGCCGGCTCAGTGTCGGCTGCTGCCGAGTCGGGACAGCAGCTGACGGCCCTCAGAGAGACACCTGTCTGGAGACAGGGATCAGCAGCTGCAGCTGCAGCAGCGCAGCGGCAGGCTGCGCTGACACTGCGACACCCGGGACACTGCGAGACGGGTCACACGCCTCACCTTGTCACACGGGTCACACGGGTCACACGGGTCACACGGGTGACCGCCAGTACGAAAAAGCGCCAAGTGTGACTCGTGACCCGTGTAGGCGCTGCCAGCTGCGCCTCAACGACTCCCGTGTCCAAACGTTTCGGATGAACGCCGGAGTGCGCTAGACAGCGCCAGACGCCGCGCCGCGCCGGTGATGCGCTAGACAGAGTGATGCGCTAGACAGCGCCAGACGCCGCGCCGCGCCGGTACCATGAATGTCGTTACCACGATGCCGCGCCGGTGCCACGTGATGCCATGAATGACGTTAACCCACGCAGAGCCGGGCTGCGCCTGTCAGCTCCGTCTGTTGCGGCATCAGTCATCACCAAATCGGGCCCAACCCCGGTGCCGGCGCTCCTGGACCCGGACTCCGCGACCACGAGCCCCGGGACGACAATCTCTGGGACCGGAGCCGGACGCCACCTGGAGTTTGGCGTCTCCCGGCAGACAGACGCCCGTCTCCCGGAGCAGCAGGAGATAAGTACCGCTCAGTCCGTGATGGAACCAATCAGAGGTGCGGTAATGAACGGTCTGGGAGCGTGTGGGTCGACGGGAAGCGCAGTGGCATCACTGACGGATTGACGTCTCGACCGAGCAGACGATAGATGGCGCTAATATGGTGCACTTCCAATGAGCCCAGATACGCCTGTGCACGTGTCTCTCAAAGGAAGATGTTTCCAACAACACAGGAGCACCACAGAGAGAAGAAATAAGCCTTCCAATGCAGACTGACGCTGTTAACCTTTCACCTGTGACCCACCATCACTGTCACCAGCTGCTGTAGCGGTGTAGCGGCACATTGTAATGTGCCGGCATGGAGGGAAAGCTGCGCGCGTTAATGCCTGCCAGGTCGTCACTGTCGCTACCAGGTCGCCTGGGTCAGCAGGGTCAACGCTGAGTCACAGGGTCAACGTTGTCGTTCGTTGTCAACATGTGTCCCTTCATGGTCCATTCCGCTTCAAAAGTCAGCTCCGAGCACTGTGGCGCACCTGGCTCCACTAGAACCGGCTCCAGGCCGCAGACGGTCCCCAGCCGCTCCGACCGCCCAGGGCACGGCGCAGCTAACTCAGAGTCGTGACTGAACCATCAGCCGCAATGGGTCAGACGGGCCGCCGGCGACGCCCAGTGGTATTTCTCACGGCGACAGCGGCGGAGGGCTCACGAACGGACAGCAGAGTTAGATGTGCAGAGAGACCCGTGAGAGCACCGGGCCGCTGCCCGTGAGAGGAGCAGAGCAGGGTTCGTCAGCGAAACAGAAGAGGGTCACAGGACGAGCTGAACTGGGTCGCAGGAGACCTGTAGAGCGGGAACTGACATCTGATCATTGGTAGGCCCAGCCCGGCCACGCCATGTACCAGTGGGTAGTGTGGGCCTCCACACCATACCAGTAGACAGTGAGAGCCCACAGTCCACACACTGTACCGGCAGACACTGAAGGTCCACACAGCGGCCCGCCAGAGATCCGTAGGCACCGCTCCACACACTGTACCGGCAGACACTGAAGGCCCAGACACTGAAGGCCTACCAGAGATGTGTAGGCACCGCTCCACGCCGTACCAGCAGACACTGAAGGTCCGTACAGCGGCCCGCCAGAAATGTGTAGGCACCGCTCGACGCCGTACCAGCAGACACTGAAGGTCCATACAGCGGCCCGCCAGAGATGTGTAGAACCGCTCGACGCCGTACCAGCAGACACTGAAGGCCCAGACACTGAAGGCCCACTCAGCGGCTCACCAGAGATCCGTAGGCATCGCTCCACCCGGAACAGGCCGGCGGACAAAGAAGCGATGGTGCCGAACATCAGTATGCAGTGCTGGGACAATCAGTTCCGGAGCAGCGCGCAAAAACCGCACGCGGCCTGGTGGGAGCGAAGGGCCCGCCTCCGCGCCGCGATAGGGTTAGCCGAGACGGCCGGACGGATGGGTGGAAAGGTGCCGACCCCGGAGTTGATGAGGCTATCACAGAGGGGCGGTGCGGGGGTGAGAGGGATGGGCGGAGACAAGGCATATGCTGTGATGTGGGATCGGAGCCACAGGACAGAGGGGCATTAGAATGACGATGTAAAACGATACCCATTAAGGCGAATAAGGGCAATGAGGAAGAGGCCGAGGGCAGAACAAATGTAAACCTTTAGACACTTTCCATCAGATTGGATATCCCACAAAGAATACTAGCAGAGCAGGAATCGCGAAGTCGAGCAATAGGCACAGGTTGTTGGATCGGACAAAGAAGGAATTAGTCGTTCGTCGTCAAAGTTCGTCGATATATCGAGCAAACGGACCACGTCAGGACCACGTCCAGCGAAGGTCTATAAGGAGAGACGGACCAGAACTTTCGGACAGTTCTTCTGTCACCACGAGTCGGATCAGCAACTAGCAGCTCCGTGTCAGCGCCGCTGCTGACCCAGCACAGCCCATCGGCGGCGGCGGGCCGTCTCACCGCCACCGGTAAACAGGCCCATCTCGGCGCCGTAACCGGCGCCACCCGGTGCGTTTCTCTCGCCCCGATCGGCGCCTCCGACAGACACCCGTGCCGGCGGCACCGGCGGTAATCACGAAATGACGACGGCGCCAAGTGCGTGCCACGATGACAACACCGATACCGGCGACACTTGTACAAGCCGTCACAAACACAATAGTGACATCACTGACACCGACGGCAATGCTGACATCAGTGTCACAGTCGCCACACCAATCAGACAAGAACCGCGGCCTCCCACTCTCTCCCTTCGTTTCCCTCTCCTTCTCTCTCACACGCACTCGCTGGAGCCGGCGCGCGGCAAGCTCACTTCACCGGCCACTCGACACGACTGCGGGTGGACGTTCACCGCGCCGCGCCGCGTAGGGCCGCGCCGCGCTGTTCACCGGCCACTCGACACGACTGCGGGTGGACGTTCACCGCGCCGCGTAGGACCGCGCCGCGCTGTTCACCGGCCACTAGACACGACTGCGGGTGGACGTTCACCGCGCCGCGCCGCGTAGGGCCGCGCCGCGCTGTTCACCGGCGGCCGCGCCGCGCTGTTCACCGGCCACTCGACACGACTGCGGGTGGACGTTCACCGCGCCGCGCCGTGGTTCACTAGCCACCACGAGGGTAAGACGCCACGCGGCTACCCAACGGCGGCCGCCGCGGCTGAGCGCGACACCTGTTCACTTATGATGTCGCCAACCTGCGACAGGTCACGTGACCCGTCTAACGAGGGACCTGTTTGGGAGGACCACCACAGGAGCTAGTAAAGGAAACCGCCCTCTAAAAGGAATTACAGGTAAAACAGAATCGGCCGACAAGTGTACAACAGCCACGCCCGACAAAAGCACACGGTAGCTCCAGAACTAGCACAATACAGAAAATAGCAGTACATAGTACGATAAGGTCTACATACAGTCTCACACCATTAAGCCAGGTATCCACTTCCCCCTCTGTCTTCCGGCAGCGCTGGTTTGCATAAACCCATACTTCTAGTGAGCGCGATACTAAACTCGACGCCCAACTACGACATAGGCGGAAGAGAGTATTGAAGACACTTGAAGTCTTGTGTTGCATGGCGACGATGCGTGATAGGGGAACAGACGTGCCGTGGCTAGACGAGCCCAGAGCTCACCCCACCCGTATTGTGCCGCTGTCGACAGCGGTTGGTCCGCCAGACAAGGCTGCCAGTCAACCATTCAGGCTGATAACAGGCTAACCGGCTCAGAATGAAAGGGATGTCTCGCGCATCGCGAACGCTTTGTAACGCTATCTCGAGAGAAAATCGGTAACAGGTGGTCGCGTTCGGGACGGCGATGTGCGCGCAACAAAAATGTAAGGGTTCGTTCGGTGCGGGCGTGGCGCCGTCTGTTTAAGCCATTAGTGAGTAAGATAAATGTGCGTCAGCTGGCGTATGCCGAGCGGGAATGTACACCGCTTTCACTGAGTTACTGTGGTTACTGTGGTTACTGTGGTTACTGTGGTTACTGTGGTTACTGTGGTTACTGGTTACTGGGTACTGGTTAGTACAGTACAATGCGTGTGGTCTGACAAGTCCAGAGAGAAGCGACCGAAACATGCATGCATGCAACTCCGAACAGCAGTTACATGATTTGAACCAGCAAAGTTTTGCTGATGCACTTCATTTTTCCCTAGATTCACGTGATTTCGACAAAGTATGGTGTCAGCTACTTCACGGCAGTTTTCTGGACGAAAAATCAAAACAAACATCACACATTGAGTTACCTCATTTCTGATCACCATCGTCCATCACTACACCTGACCACGCGGAAATTCGCCCGCAGCAAACCAAACCACACACCTGCCACCTACACGCCAAGACACCAGCAACGACGGCTCCTCCTTCATCGCTCCCATGTCTGAGAGCTCACAGAGTCGGCACACACCACATACATACCCGGCGCGGTGGGGGGTCACAGCCGGTGCAAACGGGGTACAGGTTGGTCACGTGACGGCCCGACAGGTGGACACGGCGTCTAACAGATGGCAGCACCGGCGGACAGCGAACAAACACGCCATGTGTGCACCGCATGACAACATGAATGAATGACCGACAACGCCTGGCGCGAAGGCACAATACCAACGCCGGAGCCGTGCAAGCCGATGATGGGATAACCAAACAATAGCCGCCCATTGGTGTGCAGTTACAAATAGGCAGACAACGCAGAGCTGCAAAAGCGCGCCGCTACGCAAGCTACACAAGCTACGCATATCGGGACAGAGTGATTCCCATCGACGAGCGGTATAATTAACCAAAGTAGATCCGGCATACATTACCCGGCATACATTAGGGGGTGTACGGTAAGCCGATAACACGCAGACGGGCTGACGGGAGGCGGACGCGCCCTGAACATACGGAGGCGCGTGTGCGCCGGGCCTGACCCGTTTTCTCCCGCGCGCTGTGGCGGCATGCTGGACCCGTTTTCTCCCGCGCGCTGTGGCGGCGCGATGGACCCGTTTTCTCCCGCGCGCTGTGGCGGCGCGATGGACCCGTTTTCTCCCGCGCGCTGTGGCGGCGCGATGGACCCGTTTTCTCCCGCGCGCTGTGGCGGCGCGATGGACCCGTTTTCTCCCGCGCGCTGTGGCGGCGCGCTGGATCCGTTTTCTCCCGCGCGCTGTGGCGGCGCGATGAACCCGTTTTCTCCCCCGCGCTGTGGCGGCGCGCTGGATCCGTTTTCTCCCGCGCGCTGTCGCGGCGCGATGGACCCATTTTCTCCCGCGCGCTGTGGCGGCGCGATGGACCCATTTTCTCCCGCGCGCTGTGGCGGCGCGTTGAACCCGTTCGTGCGCCGGCACGTCCGACCCTCGTTTACGGCTGGTCACGAACTATAGCCGCGGACGGCGGAGCGGCTTAAATTACCAGGACTGATGGTAGCTCGGACGCAGCTCAAACGCGGCCAAGGCGCAGCTCGGGAACAGTCCAGATGCAGCTCAGGAGCAGTCTAGATGCAGCTCGGGAGCAGTCTAGATGCAGCTCGGGAGCAGTCCAGATGCAGCTCGGGAGCAGTCCAGATGCAGCTCGGGAGCAGTCCAGATGCAGCTCGGGAGCAATCCAGGTGCAGCTCGGGAGCAGTCCAGATGCAGCTCGGGAGCAGTCTAGATGCAGCTCGGGAGCAGTCCAGATGCAGCTCAGGAGCAGTCCAGATGCAGCTCGGGAGGACCAGTGTCATTGAGCTCCATGTGCAGGGGGCGCATACAACTCGGGAAGAAGATTGCCTCAGGAGTCCACTGGCAGGTGTCCAAACAGTAGTCCGCCTGGTATATCAGATACGCTGGTATGAGTGTGGTGCCACTGATAAGGCGCGTGATGGGTCGCGCCACCTGGAGGGAAACTAAGGCGCGTGATGGGTCGCGCCACCCGGAGGGAAACTAACGGCCAGCGTGATGGGTCGCGCCACCCGGAGGGAAACTAAGGCGCGTGATGGGTCGCGCCACCTGGAGGGAAACTAAGGCGCGTGATGGGTCGCGCCACCTGGAGGGAAACTAAGGCGCGTGATGGGTCGCGCCACCTGGAGGGAAACTAAGGCGCGTGATGGGTCGCGCCACCCGGAGGGAAACTAACGGCCAGCGTGATGGGTCGCGCCACCCGGAGGGAAACTAAGGCGCGTGATGGGTCGCGCTACCCGGAGGGAAACTAACGGCCAGCGTGATGGGTCGCGCCACCCGGAGGGAAACTAAGGCGCGTGATGGGTCGTACCACCCGGTGGGAAACTAACGGCCAGCGTGATGGGTCGCGCCACCCGGAGGGAAACTAAGGCGCGTGATGGGTCGCGCTACCCGGAGGGAAACTAACGGCCAGCGTGATGGGTCGCGCCACCTGGAGGGAAACTAAGGCGCGTGATGGGTCGCGCCACCCGGAGGGAAACTAACGGCCAGCGTGATGGGTCGCGCCACCCGGAGGGAAACTAAGGCGCGTGATGGGTCGCGCTACCCGGAGGGAAACTAACGGCAAGCGTGATGGGTCGTGCCACCTGGAGGGAAACTAAGGCGCGTGATGGGTCGCGCCACCCGGAGGGAAACTAACGGCCAGCGTGATGGGTCGCGCCACCCGGAGGGAAACTAAGGCGCGTGATGGGTCGCGCTACTCGGAGGGAAACTAACGGCCAGCGTGATGGGTCGTGCCACCTGGAGGGAAACTAAGGCGCGTGATGGGTCGCGCCACCCGGAGGGAAACTAACGGCCAGCGTGATGGGTCGCGCCACCCGGAGGGAAACTAAGGCGCGTGATGGGTCGCGCCACCCGGAGGGAAACTACCGACCAGCGTGATGGGTCGCGCCACCCGGAGGGAAACTAAGGCGCGTGATGGGTCGCGCCACCCGGAGGGAAACTAAGGCGCGTGATGGGTCGCGCTACCCGGAGGGAAACTAAGGCGCGTGATGGGTCGCGCCACCCGGAGGGAAACTAAGGCGCGTGATGGGTCGCGCCACCCGGAGGGAAACTAAGGCGCGTGATGGGTCGCGCCACCCGGAGGGAAACTAAGGCGCGTGATGGGTCGCGCCACCCGGAGGGAAACTAAGGCGCGTGATGGGTCGCGCCACCCGGAGGGAAACTAAGGCGCGTGATGGGTCGCGCCACCCGGAGGGAAACTAAGGCGCGTGATGGGTCGCGCCACCCGGAGGGAAACTAAGGCGCGTGATGGGTCGCGCCACCCGGAGGGAAACTAAGGCGCGTGATGGGTCGCGCCACCCGGAGGGAAACTAAGGCGCGTGATGGGTCGTGCCACCCGGTGGGAAACTACCGACCAGCGTGAGGCTGAAGCCAGAGGCCGACACGAGACAAGGAAACTGATCAGTGCCACCACCTGCAACGATCACTATTTCGTGATGTCACGTCCCGCAACGTGTCGTATGAAGGTCAACCACTGGCGTGCAGTTTAACGGTCCGTCACACCACGGCCGGTAAATGTTATACTTCGTTACACCACGGCCGATACATGTTATACTTCGCTACACCGCGGCCGGTAAATGTTATACTTCGTTACACCACGGCCGATAAATGTTATACTTCGTTACACCACGCCCGATAAATGTTATACTTCGTCACACCACGGCCGATAAATGTTATACTTCGTTACACCACGGCCGGTAAATGTTATACTTCATTACACCGCGCCCGATAAATGTTATACTTCGGTACACCACGGCCGATAAATGTTATACTTCAGTCACACCACGGCCGATAAATGTTATACTTCGTCACACCACGGCCGATAAGTGTTATACTCCGTCACACCGCACCCAGGAGCGTGTTATGTCCAGTTATAATACCGCACCCAGGGAC
>JAXIVJ010006754.1:7500-60000 GCA_036785665.1 Chirona hameri | reverse complement strand
TATATATATATATATATACATATATAGATATATATATATATATATTATATTATATTATATGTATAGTATATGTATATGTAGGTATGTATATATATGAATATGTATATGTATTATGAATATGTATTTGTATATGTATATGTATATGTATAATATTAAATATATATAATATATATATATATATATATATATATAATATATATAATATATATAATATATAATATGTATATATATGTATATATATATATTATATATATATATATATATATATATATATATATATATATATATATATATATATGCCCACAGTATGTTGCCTAAATATGATATTCCTAATCACGTTATAAGAGAACCCGGGTAGCTGTCGGCCATGCATTAACCTCCAGCATTCCCGTCCCTCCGTTACATTAATACCTATTACGTAATATGCCCACGCATGCCACCCGGGTGTATTAAACGAGCGCCCCGTATAAGTCGGTTCAGCGTTCACGCCGTGGATCAGTTTGGCATTCCTCGCTTCCCGGGGGAAATATTCTCATTCCCTCACTCCCATTATATATTGGGGCTCTACACACATACCTTCACTAACCTCCATACACGCCACTACACAAAACAAACACATCACTCACCTTGACACGCCTCCGACACCCACACACCACACCTCATTATACACATATACATTCACAGGTATCCCCACACTCGTTCACAAACAACTCACCTCATTACCGCATCTCCAGTTCTCATCCACCCACACCACCTTCCACCGTCACGAGAGATATTACACTTGGTCGACCACATAGACCTTGTGATGATTGAATACATAGCTCAGTGGATAGTACACAGGCACCGGTGTACAGTGGGGTGGTGAGCCAAAAGGGGACCCGTAGGATTTGTGTGTCTAGCATCTTCGGGTACTCCTCCACATTTCACAAATTCACACCGTCGCCCCAATTCACCACACACGCGCACGCCGCGCACAAAAAAGCCAGTCTATAACGCGCTCACGACCGCACCTTGCCCATTGATACTTTTAATGGACTCTGACCTCTCCAGAGCGTAGCTCGGATCCCCGGCGCTCCCGCCACCGCCCTGATCCCTTACTATAACTCGAAACCGAGCTCGGACTTAGCGTCCGGACTTCCTGCGACACCCTGCCAGGTGTCGCCGCGGTAACTTTTGGTGTGGGCACCCGCCATCTGCAGATTAGTCCGTCCCCGACGAGCCGCCACGAGAAAAGCCTCGATCAAACCGGCCTCGCACTCTGAGCTCAGCCGAGCCAGGCTTTCCCAGACCCCCTTCGAGGCGTCCACGCGCGGCGTCGGGCCGGCCGGCTCTACTCTGCCGTTGACCCTCTCCAGCCCCAGCTAGCCCCCCCCCACACTCCATCACCCCACCCGATAGCCTGAATTTAGTGGCGTCACATAATAATCCTTACATAATATTCCCCTCTCTCGCGGGGGAACGGAGGAAAAATTCCCCTTACGCCCGGGGGGATGGATTGGTCAAGGTGCGCCTTTTACATGCATACCAACATTCACCCGCCCCCCTCGCTAACCTCTACGCCTTACACACTCCATCATCATATCACTTCACCTCTCGCGCTAGTTTCCCTCTCCAACACATTGTCTTTCCTACCCCGCACACCCCCCGCCTACTCAAAAATCCCTGTCGACTGACCCCATCCATCCTGACACTCATCTCGCACACCACTTCCCCATCCTCGCGCTCCCGCCCCTCCACATCGGCGACCGCTTCCGGCGGGCGGCCACGATTTCGGCCGGTGCTGTTGCTACAGCTACTGGTGCCGCTGCTGCTGCCTCGGTTCACTGCGGTAGCCGCAACAGCTGTTGACTGCGGCCAACACAGCTGTTAGCTGCTTTGCTCCGGCTGCGCCCGCCCCGCCCGCTGTTGGTGGTGGCGACAGCTGCGCGGCGAAGGCGACGGTCATGGCTTCGAGCGACGGCGGCGACGGCGGCGACGGCGGCGGTTTCTTTAGGCAGCGGCGGCGGCGATGGCGGCGGTTTATAGCGACGGCGGGGCGGCAGCGGGCGGCGGCGGGCGGCGGTTATAGCGACGGCGGCGGCAGCGGCGGCGGCAGCGGCGGCGGCGGCGGCGGTGATAAGCGGCGATTCTGCGCCACGGCACTCGTGGCTGGGCATTCTGCTACCGGGGGTGGGGCTGTGGCACCTGCCATCGTGACCAGTGCAACGGATTGACACCGTGGGCTGCGTGGCGTTTTGGTCGCTGCACGCACCCGCGGCGGCCGGTTGCTACAGTTTTTGCTGTCTGACAGGGACTGCTGCCGCGCTTACCCCCGAAGCGAGTGCGATTTCTGGCGCCCGACTCCCGTCCACCGGCTGTTGCCTCTCCCTCGAGTGCTCCGATATTGTACGGGGCCGCGCCGGCCTCTCCACACGTCCTCCTTCCGGTACCAGCCGCATTCGCTGCAGTCGTTCTCCGTCCCCCCCCCCACCACTTGTCCACCCCCCCCGACCGCCCGACCTGCAGCTTGCGGCCGGTTGCAGCTGGCACCGCCTCATATTTCCGCCCTGCTGCTGCGGCCGGCTCCTCGCGCCCCGTCCACTATTGGTCTGTGGACACACTCCGTCCCACCGGTCACATTCTATTTCTCCCGCCACGGGGCACCCATCCATTTCATTCACTACACTCTACTTCCCCGCATCAGCCTCATCGACATTAAATCACACAACCACACGCCTCCCCGTTACATCAAGTCCGCCCCACACCATGCCCCCATCTCACATATTATTTCTCCCATCACGCAACACACTAAACACGTAATACGACTGGGCTCCTCTCATCAGGTCTGCCACACACATCACCTCTCAGACCCAACCAATCTTCCAAACACGTTATACAGTACACACACTACACTGTCCTCATCACATCATGTTCCGCTACACATCACCACTCTCATCTCCACCCCACACATTCAACTCCTACCCTCCATCATCCCATATACACTCCACCGACCCTAATTTCCCTTCACATATACATCGGCTATTTCCGGTGTCCCTCCAACTATTGTGTTTTACCCCGACCCTTAATACACCGGGATAAAGTCCCAAATAATTAAATTAGCCGCCCGAGAGTGAATTTAGAAATCAAGGGAATCGGTTATGGTTAATGGTAGGTGAAACCAATTCCCAGACCGTCACCGTTCCCCTCACTTACCTTTCGAGCGAAAACCTGAAACCCAGACGGCCTTCACCCATCCGCTAGTTAGGCATGCTAAACTCGCATGTCTCACTCATCCCTCCGGACCTAAGACGTCTTTTATGGCACCGGTTCCGTCAACTCTTCATGCCTCATGCCTTCTCTCTACCAACATCTTTTCCCGGCCCCCACACCTTATTGCATGCATACTAATTACCTCTCGTGTCCGACCTCAAGGCCACCGAGCAGATACCCACTCACACATGCACACACTACGCACACAACAACACACACACACACACACACACACACACACACATCACACACACACACACACACACACACACACACACACACACACATACACACACACACACACACACACACACACACACACACACACACACACACACACACACACACACACACACACACACACACACACACATCACGCACACTCTGCCGAACCACTGGCCGGACCGCTCTCTGGGCCCGTTCCTCGGCTCTCAGTGTCGCGCGCCTGCCTTTCGCGCGCGCGCGCCCCCCTTCTCGCACGCGCCTTCGTCTTCTCGCGCGCGCGTCTTCCTTTTCGTTCTCATCTTTTTGCTTTTTTTTCATTTTTTTGTTTTCTTCGTTTTCTTTCGTTCCTTTTCTTTCTCCCTTTTTAAGCCTTGCAATAGGGAACACGGACATTCTACTATGCCCCCTCTGTACTTCCACGCGCGCGCGCCTTCTCGCGCGCATGCCTTCTCGCGCGCAAGCCTTCTAGGCGCGCCGTCTTGCACGCGCGCCTTCGCCTTCTCGCGCGCGCGCCTTCCCGGCGCGACGCCTTCTCTCGCACCGCACGCCTTCTAAGCGCGCCACGCCTTCTCGCGCGCAAGCCTCTCTAGGCGCGCCTCTCTCCCGCTCCCCTTGCGCGCGCGCCTTCGCCTTCTCGCACGCGCGCCCTTCCCGCGCGCACGCCTTCTCGCACGCACGCCTTCCTAGCGCGCACAGCCTTCTCGCGCGCAAGCCTTCTAGCGCGGCGCCCTTTCCCCCCTTGCGCGCCGCGCCGCCTTCGCCTTCTCGCGCGCACGACCTTCTCGCACGCACGCCTTCTTGCGCACGCGGCCTTCGCCTTCTCGCGCGCGCTCGTCTCCCCCATGCGCGCACGCCTTCTCGCGCGCACGCCTTCTCACGCGCGCGCCTTCTTGCACGCGCGCCTTCCACCTTCTCGCACGCGCGCGTTCTCCCCCCCCCCCCCCCCCCTTCCCCACGCGCGCGCACGCCTACTCGCGCGCACGCCTTCTAGCGAGCGCCTTCTTGCGCGCGCGCTCCTTCGCTTCCTCCCACGCGCGCGCGCCTTTTCGCGCGCACGGCCTTTCTAGCGCGCAACGCCTTCTCACGCACTGCGCCTTCGCCTTCTCGCGCGCGCGTCTCCTCTCTCCTTCTTTCTCGTTCTCCCCACGCGCGCGCGCCTTCTCGCGCGCACGCCTTCCGCCCTTCCCTTCTCGCGCGCGCCTTCTTGCAAAACGCGCGCCTCACCATCTCTTCCCCTTTCCTCCCTTCCCTCCTCCCTTCTCGCGCGCTCGTCTCGTCTTCCCACGCGCGCACGCCTTCTCGCGCGCACGCCTACTCGCGCGCGCGCCTTCTAGCGAGCCGCCTTCGCCTTCCTCCCACAGAGGCTCCCACGCCACGCGGCGCGCGCCTTCTCGCGCCGCACCCTTCTAGCGCGGCACGCCTTCTCACAGCGCACGCCTTCTTTGGCGCTCGCCCCTCTCTCGTCTCTCTCCTCCTCTCTCTCTCTCCTCTCTCTTCTCTCTCTTCTCTTCTCTCGTCTCCTCTTCTCTCTCTCTCTCTCTCTCTCTCTCATCTCTTCTCTCTCTCTCTCTCTCTCTTCTTCTCGCTCTCGCTCTCGCTCTCGCCTCTCGCCTCTCGCTCTCGCTCTCCGCTCTCTCTCTGCTCTCGCTCTCGCTCATCGCACCGCGCTCGCTCTCGTCTCGCTCTCGCTCTCGCACCTCCTCTCGCACTTCGCTCTCTCGCTCGCCTTCGCCTCGTCCTCCTGTCTGGCCATCTCTCTCTCTCTCTCTCTCTCTCTCTCACTTCGTCCACTCCTCCTCTCTCTCTGTCTCTCTCTCTCTCTCTCTCTCTCTTCTCTCTCTCTCTCTCTCTCTCTCTCTCTCCTCTCTTCTCTATCCTCTCCTTCATCTCCTCCTCTCTCTCTCTCCCTCCCTCCTCTCTCTCCCATCTCCCCTCTACCCCCTCTCCTCCTCGTCTCTCTCTCTCTCTCTCTCTCCTCTCTCTCTCTCTCCTCTCTCTCTCTCACTCTCTCTCTCTCGTCTCTCTCTTCTCTCTCTCTCTCTCTCTCTCTCACTCTCCTCTCTCTCTCTCTCTCTCCTCATCCTCTCTCTTCTCTCTCTCTCTCTCTTCTCTCCCTCTCTCTCTCTCTCTCTCTCTCTTCTCTCTCTCTCTCTCTCTCTCTCTCTCATCTCTCTCTCTCTCAGGTCTCTCTCTCTCCTCTCTCTCTCTCATCTCTCCTCTCTCTCTCTCTCTCTCTCTCTCTCTCTCTCCTCTCTCTCTCGTCTCTCTCTCTCACCTCCTCCCCTCTCTCTCTCTCTCTCTCTCTCTCCTCTCTCTCTCTCTCTCCTCTCTCTCTCTCTCTCTCTTCTCCTCTCTCTCTCTCTCTCTCTCTCTCTCTCTCTCTCTCTCTCTCTCTCTCTCTCTCTCTCTCTCTCTCGGTCTCTCTCTCCTCTCTCTCTCTCTCTCCTCTCTCTCTCGTCTCTCTCTCTCTTCTCTCTCTCTCCTCTCTCTCTCTCTCTCTCTCTCTCCCTCTTCACATAACGGTCGTGGTTACCCGTTCCTTCCGAGCGCTGTTCCGATTACTCGCGTATCTGGGACAGGCGGCACTCTGAACCGTTCAACGCGCGTGAGCTCGCTGGTGCCACTGGGTCAGCCTCGCCTACCGGGAGGGACGCTGAGTGGCAATTTCGCCCGACCCGTTTGTGCAGCACACCATGCTCGTTTAACGCATAACCTTGTAGCGATCAGGACCGAGCTCCCATCCATGTTGTTCTCCGTCTGCGCCAGGCCGGTGACCGACTGTGCTCCGAACAACGGCTGTTCCGCCGCCCCAGCCCTCTCACGTCAGTGAACGTTCAGTGTAATGAACTCCCTCCTCCACACATTCCCGGTATTTATGTTAATATGTGGTGCGCCCCGGCCCTTCCCGCTCTCTCCGAGGTGGAGGCGGCTCGCAATTCTGGATCGCGGCCATCGTGCCTGCCTCAAGAAATCTTCAAATTTTAATTTTGACGTCTCGTATCTGGGTCGATTCATTGAACTCTGAACATCACAACATCATTCAACAACATCATTGCACTCTTATTTGATTTTTTGGGCTGTGGATTTAATCTTAACGCAATTTAAATATAATCAAATACCGAATACAATCTGCACATTTGTGCTAATGTTCGGATCACATGTTTGGGGTCATAATTTGGGTTTGCGACAATATGTGAATAACACATGGCGCAATTTGAAATAAACTCTTGTTAATCAACATTATTCCCGCCCATTGTCGTGCTATACATTTTTGCTAAACAATCATTGTTTCCAACTTTTAGCGATTTTACGTCAAAGCACTTTAAGGTTACATCATGACAAATTGAAACTCTGTATCAAGGTCTCGTAAGCTGAAACAATCTATTGGCGAAACGTTATCTTCTAGCAGTGACTTTGAGGGACAAATCCCAAAATCTTAGCGAAGATCAACCTTTCATTCTGTCGAAGTGATATATCAATTCGAAGTGACCTATCAATTCGTTTTGTTAGAAACGATTAAAGGGAAATTTAGAACATCCCACAACTGGAGAACAACTATTTGAACTTTTCCGACGATGCGTAAATACATTACATTTTTCACATTTTGCATAAATTCATTCCTACCGAAATATTTTTTAAAGTCAAATGTTACACGCGTTCTATGTTTTTAACGACCAGTATTGGCATACACTTTTTGTTTGTGTCCCGCTAGCTTCGATTGCATGTCAGTCTATATATTCGTGCGTTATGTCATTTAATAAAATGGTTACCAAACACAAGTTACTTCCAAAGCAAATCAAATCAAAACTTCACCAACAAACCTATTTATATGAGATGGGGGAAAATAATCAATGTTTCTAAATATTTTGAACACCACTACCCAACTGTCAAGATGCATCGCGGACACAAGCATAAAATGCATTCCAATAATTGCCTGTCTCTCGTCCTTTGTAACCTGCATATCAATTTCTTATTTTAATATTCTACTAAGCGATTTCTAGTAAGTGTTAACATTTAAGCTTTAATCACTGTTAGTGTACTTGTCAGATACCGCGAACTATGTCAATTATCTGTATTCTCGAACACAACCTTCCCCGCCCGCGGCCGCCACACCACTCCCCAGCCGAACCCCGCACCGCCGGCTCGAGAACAGGAATCCAGCCGGTAGTGCACGTGCGCCGCACGTCGGATGCACCTCCCGCCCGCTGAACTGCAGACGCAACCCAGGCACGGTAAGTCCAGAGGCCATCAGTAACTACATTAGTAACTACACTCCTCCCTGATCATCATGATCACAACACCATCGCCTATAAGGTAGCCTGCGGACGCGCTGGCTACGTCTAAGAACAGGAGCCGGTGCTACAGTTCTTCCAGCAGGTAACTGAGCAGCCTCTGCAGACCGCGGTACTGAATTATCAGCCCCCGATCTCGGAACCTCAGACGAACTCGTGACTTCCACAGTACACGGCGCCCGCACATCAGCCTGCGGCATTGGCGCATCAACAATCAGTGGAACATCGGCATCTGCGCTGATTGGCGCCGCGGTATCTACGTCTGTTTGCTCGTTACAGGGCGGCGCTTGTTGCACGCAGCGCCGCAGGTCCCTTACATGTCGCGGAACCCCATCCACGTCAACAACCTGTCGTGAGACCAGACCTGTCGCCGTGCCGCGTTTTTGATCGTTCTGAGCACCGAGTGCCGCGCTGTCTTACCCACACAGCATCGCCGACCGCGAATGCGTCCCCTTCCACTGTCGGAACTTCAGGCTCCTCCGACCCGGGCTCGAACTCCGGCGCAGCGGAGTCGGACTGATCGCCCTCGGGTCGCACACAGTCTCTGATCGTATATCGGTAAATTCGACTGGCGGGGCTACTAGCAGCCGCCTCGCCGTCACGAGGCGACACGTTGTACAAATGCACTGCCTCGTTAACGGGACACCGTTTCCTCGCGGCGATGACCTTCACTGTGCGGTGATTGCGCTCGACAATCCCATTACCGCTTGGCACGTGAGCAGCTCGGAACCGCAGCGACACATTCCAGCGAACAGCAAAGGTCCTAAAGTCGCGGCTGCGGAACACAGTACCATTGTCGCTCAAAAGCTCAACAGGCGCCCCCCGCTCACAGAACACCTCCTCAAGCGCCCGAACAACGCTACCGCAGTCCTCGCGGCGCAGTGGCCGCCACAAGCTGTAACGGGACGGTCCGCGGTCCACAATGGTCAGGTAATGCTGGCCGTGATAGTGTGTGATGTCAATCGCGAGTCGCTGCCATGTCTCTGGTACGTCCCGCGTCCCGTGACGCCACTTCACGGGTGCCGGGTCAATCGCGCGACACACATCACAGTCCAGCACCGCGGCCCGCGCCTGAGCTCGCGTCACAGTCCGCCCGATATAGCGCCGCGCGAAATACAACGTTCGTCGGACACCGGGGTGACCAGCGCTCACGTGCAACTCGGCCACGGCCACTGCACTCACGCCTCGCTCGGCCGCAGACGCCGCACTCGCACCGGCGTCTCGCTCGGCCACAGCCGCTGCACCCACAGCTGCTGCATGCTCGGCCACAGCCGCTGCACCCGCGTCTCGCTCGGCCACAGACGCCGCACTCGCACCGACGCCTCGCTCGGTCGCAGCCGTTGCACCCGCGTCTCGCTCAGCCACAGACGCAGCACGGACAGCCGGCTGAATGTTCACCGTCGAGCCGTCACGCACTCGCACACGCTCAGCCTGGCTGAGCCACGCTCGAGGCACACGCGTTAGAACATCAGCGCGGTTCTCCGCCGATCGGACCAGCACCACCGACAGGTCAAGTCCGAGCTCGCTGGCCAGCTGGCGGATGATCTCAACACGGCGTCTGATGAGCATCTCGCCATGCGCTTTGGTGCGGAGGCGAGCACGGCCAGTCAGAGCATCATCCACCCAGCGGTGCACGGTCGCCGAGTCCGTCCGCAGCTCAATGACGCGCATGCTCCAGGCCACAGCCAAGTTTACACCACGGATGGCCGCGTCTAGCTCGGCCATATTGATGTGCGCCGACACGTCACTGCGCAGCCAGCACGCGTCCTCGACGACACCGCCATCTGGCAGCTCCACGACAACGCCCGAAGCCAGCGAGCTGGCGTCAGTCCACACAATCACTGCATCGCCACTCACGTCCCATCGGCCCTTAGCTGGGTCGTTGGCCTTCACTCTGGCTATCAGCTCCTCAACCAGCCGCGGCACGTTCTCCTCCTCGACGGGATCGTCCCAGCCGTTCGTCACTTCATTGACCAACCGCTTGACGAACGAGGCAGCCGGGCGGAGCCAGCCGCACACCGGATGGTGGCTGGTCAGCTGCCCGCAGATGGAGAACACCTTTCGCTTCGTCAAGGGCTTCGTCACGTCCTTGATCTGATTGTCTCTGCCCCATCTCAGGTCTCCAGTCGGCTCCCCCAGACCCTCAGTCCGAGGATGCGAGCGCCGTCCTTTGCTCGCTCCGGGGTTTTGCTCTCGAGCCCGTAGGCTCGGAGATGCTCGGCCACTTCAGAGGCAGACATCTTGGCCTCGTCCACCAGGATGTCATCGACGTACGTCGAGACAGCTGCCGCGACGCGCGAGTCCTGTGCCACGGCCGTGTCCAGCACCGTCTGCATGACTGACAGCGCAACGTTTAGTCCGAAGCCGAGCCGAGTCAGCGCGAACCTTTTCCCCCTGAACCAGACGGTCTGGTACGGCCAGAGAGCCTCCTCTACGTGGACCTGCAGAAACGCCTTCTTCAAGTCCAGCAGCGCCACGTCAGCCCCCATCTGTCGCCACCTGCGCAACCGCTCTGCGCAAACGTCCGCGTCGGCCGTGAAGGCCGTCACATGGCGATTCAAGGATCTAAAATCCAAGACCGGCCGCACTTTCGTCCTCTGCACTACCGCCATCAACGGTATCGATCCCTTGGGCGGACCCAGCTGTCTCTCATCGTACTCTCGCAGCCAGCCATCCTTGATCCAGTTGTCCAGTTCCGCTTCGTACTCGGCGCGCGCCTCCGCCGGCACCGGGTACTCGTCCACCGTGCTGAACAGCTCACTCGGCGGGCTGCCCCCGGTCCACTTCCATGACACTACTCAGCGCCGCTGGGTCGGGTCAAATGTCACGCAGAAGTCCTCCTTCTCGACTTTCAGTTCTCCCGTCAGCTGCGGCTCATCGGCAGCGGCAACACACGCCGTACTCGCTTCCTCGCAGACAAACTTCACGTCAGAGGGCGAGCGGACAGTCACTCCCCCTAGAGCCTGGACAGCGTCCATCCCCATTATCACGCCAAACCCGAGGGGTTTTTCCCTGACCACCAGGGCGCTCACCACCACTGCCCGGCAGCCTGGCACAGCGAGCTGAACGTCCCCAGTGCCCGCACACTCAAGCTGCTGGCCGCTTACAGTCACCACGTGCACTGTTCGCCTCCGCCACCGACGGCACACTGACCCGTGCACCAGCGTCCGCGTGCACCCAGAGTCAATCAGCACGGCACACCGTGCTCCGTCGATGTCCAACTCTCTCACCGGTAGCGCGCCAGTAAGATCCCTCAGCACGTACAGAGGAGGAGGCCGGCGCAGGTGGCCGAGAGGAGGCCGGCGCAGGTGCCTCCTCTCGCTCCCCGTTTGGGCAGCGGGCGGCGATATGTCCCCATGCCCGACAACGGTAGCACTGAAGGGCGGGTGGATCACCTCCGCGTGCCGGGGACGGGCGCGAGCCGCCATCTGCAGCCGGCTGCCACTGCCGGCCTCCGAAGCGTCGGTCACGTGGGCACTCGCGGGCGATATGTGTGAACTCCCCGCAGGTAAAACACGGGCCTCGCCGCCTGCTGCCACCGCCTGGCGGCGCCACTGGCCGCCTCGCGCCAGCCAACATGGCGGCCGCGTCTGACTTCGCGTAACACGGCGCGGGCCCGGTCCGCGAGGTCGTTCAGGGAAAGCGAATCTACTCGCGCTCCCGCCTTCAACACCTGCTTCACAGCTCCCGGTAGCCCCGCCACGAACGCACAGCAGAGACCACCTTCGCTGAGCCCCCCGAACAGGGACGCGAGCTGCTGGAGCTCCGCGAGGAAAACATCTACCGATTCCCCCGCCTCGAGCTTACGATCCATGAAACGTTCATAAGCCGTGAACTTATCGAACGCAAAGGCCCTCTTCAACGCACCTTTTATCTTCTCTGGATCCTTCTTATCCGCTGCTGGCAACTGCCGGTATACTGACAGCGCGCCTCCCTTCAGTCTCAACGGTATGACGACTTCCTGTCGCGTCTCCGCCTGCTCTTCGTCACGCCGAGAAAGCGTGCAGACCATCTCCAGTTTCTCGATCCATTCCACGACATTTGCCCCGTCTGATCCATCAAATTCGGGTATCAACTTGACATCGAGTCCTGCCATAATGCCGAAATAGCTTGTACTTGTCAGATACCGCGAACTATGTCAATTATCTGTATTCTCGAGCACAACCTTCCCGCCCGCGGCCGCCACACCACTCCCCCAGCCGAACCCCGCACCGCCGGCTCGAGAACAGGAATCCAGCCGGCAGTGCACGTGCGCCGCACGTCGGATGCACCTCCCGCCCGCTGAACTGCAGACGCAACCCAGGCACGGTAAGTCCAGAGGCCATCAGTAACTACATTAGTAACTACAGTTAGAAAATGCCAAATGGTCTTGAGAATTTAAGAGTCCCATTGGCACGGGATAAACACAGGCATATAGATAATTTCACGGGCTGTGCAATGTTTGTAGTCGAACAGCGCGTGGTACGTGCGAGGTATACAGCGAAATAATGTAAACATAATGGTTTTACGTTTCTCACGGTTAAAGACAGAACTGGGAACCAATCTCAGGTAAACCGATAAAACATTTGCGCTTGTGTAGACAAAGGTACTGGCTTCATAATGTATGTAAAACTGAAGCTTACCGATCAGTATTTAAGCATTTAAATCGACTTGTGATATAAAATTGGACAATTTTAAAACTGTTCTTATCACACCGTCATGCCGTCAAAACCTGAGGGTTTTGAATAATTAAAGTTATACAGCGGTGAAGCGCAGTCATTTGTTACCAATATTCACTCAAAATTTACGCGTATTTGCAAACCTGAAAGTCATAATAAAGTTTTAATTAAACGCAGTAATACCTATTTTAGTCGGCGTAATTTGGGTCAGTACAGCTTGCAAAGGCAATAGCCACAGAGTATGCGTTCCGAAGAATTTTTCTCGAAGGACAGGCTGCTCTGAAAGGCACTCCCGTTCGACGGATCACGGGTTGATTAATGCAGTTTTGGAACGACATTGTACAACTGTAACGTGTTTTCCGTTTCTCAATCTTTCTGCAATTTCTTGCAACATTTCCAGCAATTTCAACCTGTTCACACTTCACTTTGACGTTAAACCTAGTTCCTTTGCAATATTACACATGCGCCATGCCAATAATGAGTACCGAAACTGATATTAATTATTAAATTCATTTTCGTTTAAGCTTTCCTTTTGAACAATTTATCAAATGTGATAAATTAAATGGACACTGCACGTGCACAGCCCTGCCGGACTGGCATCCGAGGTACTACATTTTATCCACAATCTTAGAATCACAAAGCGACTGAAATCAATACTCCCGATAGTAATGAATCAACAATCCACGTCGAACTGTGGCTTGAGAGCACTGACTTGCCTGAACGTAGGTTACCGGCCAACTTGGCTGGTGTCTGCGTGACGTAATACGTGTGACGGTCGCATATTGTGAGCAGGTGCAGGTATGACACTCAACAACCTCAGATCGGACTAAATTAACCGTCATAACCATGACAGATTAATTGCCGGCACTTTTAGACAATGCAAAAATAATTCGACCACAACGACAAAAGGCCAAAGGAATGTGATTAATAATTTTACAAACCATTCATTTAAATTACGTTCAGAGGCGTACGTACACTTGTCAGGAAAACGATGCAAAATAATTTATCAGCATTCCATAAATTTAAACGAAACTCAAAACAAACGTGCTCAATGCGACCCAATCCAATTCATTGACCATTAATCCAATTTAAATCTCAATAATAATTGTGATGCACATTATCTTGTACCCAAGCAATTACCAGCAAAATGAAACTATTACACAGCGGCTACCAGACGACTCGGCGCACAGATTCGTACTCACTATATCTCGCACTTTTGATCACTCATTCACTCACTACTCTTCGATCCATCGCTCACACGCTCACTTCACTTCACTTCACTTTGTTCACCCCATCGCGCACGCGGAACTCACCAGATTGCCGTCTGTCCGTCCTTCTCCAGACACGGCCTGCGACGACGCGACGAGTATACTTATAGCGGCTGCAAATAGTCCCCCCTCCCCACCATTTATAAAACTGATCCACGCGTGCACGAAACGAAAGATGTTTATACGAATTTACACAAGATATTGAATCGAAATACAAGAAAGGAGACCGTTTATAAACACTTCACCTTGGCCAATATTGATTCCCTGAAACTCCAGACCACCCAGCATGACAAAACCTCTTACGGCGGACGCGGAAAGTTCAAGCCTAGCTGGCGGAGCCAACAGTCCGATGGTTACGGCAGATTAAAGAACGTGAATATAAACATTATCCCCCCGCAACTCGGTCAAAATTGACTCCCCGCAGACTCCGGCCCATCCAGGATTACAATGCCTCTTACGGCGGACGCGGACAGTTCAAGCCTGCCGGCGGAGCCAACAGACCGAACGATTACGGAGTTGACTCCCCGCAGACTCCGGCCCATCCAGGACAAAGCCTGTAACGGCGGACGCGGAAAGTTCAAGTCTGCCAGCGAGCCAACAGACCGACGATTACGGAAGATTAACGTTCATTAACATTAGCATTATCCCACCGCAACTCGGCAAAATGGACTCCCCGCAGACTCCGGCCCATCCAGGATTACAATGCCACTTACGGCGGACGCGGACAGTTCAAGCCTGCCGGCGGAGCCAACAGACCGAACGATTACGGAGTTGACTCCCCGCAGACTCCGGCCCAGCCAGGACAATATCATTTACGGGGATCGTGGAAAGTTCAAGTCCAGCGGAACAATAGCCCCAAAGGTAAAGAAAGTGGTTTTCCCGGCTGATGCGCCATTTTATATAAGAGAACCCGGTTAGCTGTCGGCCAAGCATTAGCCTCCAGCATCCCGTCCCTCCGTTACATTAATACCTATTACGTTAATATGCCCCCGCCTGCCACCCGGGTGTATTAAACGAGCAGCCCGTCTAAGTCGTTCAGCGTTCACCGTGGATCAGTTTGGCATTCCTCGCTTCCCGGGGAAATATTTCATTCTCCTCCACATTATATTGGGGCTCTACACACATACCTTCACTAACCTCCATACACGCACCTACACAAAACAAACACATCACCTTGACACGCTTCCGACACCCACACACCACCTCATTATGCACATATACATTCACAGGTATCCACACTCGTTCACAAACAACTCACCACATTACCGCATCTCCAGTTCTCACACCCACCTTCCACCGTCACAACGAATCCTCACCACCTTACCGCATCTTCGGTACTCTCACATTCACAATTTACCGTCGCACCCAATTCACACCACGCACGCCGCGCCACACCAGTCTACGCTCAGACCGCACCTTGCCCATTGATATTTTAATGCGGGACTCCAGAGCGTAGCTGAGATCACGGCGCTCCGCACCGACTGACCTTTATAACTCGAAAGAGCTCTGGACTTAGCGTCAGGACTTCTGCGACACCTGGGTGTCGCAGCGTTAATTTTGGATGGGGACAAGAAATCTGAAGATGTCGTCCCGACGAGGCCGCCACGAGAAATGCCTCGATCTACCGGCCCTCGCACCTGAGCTCAGCCGCCAGGCTTTCCCCGCCTGAGGTCACGTGCGGCTCGGCCGGCCGGCTCCCTGCCGTTGACCCTCTCAGGCCCGAGCCACTATCACCCCAACGTAGCCTTGGAATTTAGTGCGTCACATAATAATCTTACAACGTACGATACCTATATTTAATATTATTGCATTACTAATGGTCTTCTCACATGATAATAACTAAATAATGAATGCATTAATGAATATAAAACACATTAACTATTTAGTTGATATAATGAGATCATTAGCAATAATATAATATTTCAAAAAGGCCACAGTCAGTGACTATTCACGTCGTTTCCTCATTCCGTCGAATTAAAAAATTGTTGTCTGCAGCGGGATTCGAACCCGCGCTTGACCATCGCTCGATCTGCATGGGTTCACGAGATGCTTAATAGCTCGAAAACGAACCTCACGGCGTACACTTTGGAACCCGGAAATCGAAAGAAAAATGTTCACGCTTCATTTCTAGCTACTTTTTATTGTCGTATCGGTTGCAGGTAAAAAAACGTGGGCCCGTAAAATGGTTTTTTAACATGGAACCCTATGGCCTAGTAGGAAAATGTACGCCGTGCTACCATATGGACTTTGGACGGGGGGTATAGGACAAGGCTGTATAAACCAGGTAGAACACTCCGGCCGAAAAAGTGGTGACAACTGGAAGGTGCAATATTTGGCAGCCGTTGGCAGCCGGCAGCCGCGGTGACGTCATCAAAATAAAAAAGTGACGTAGAAGAGGGGCACTCGGCAGGCCAGCGGGCCGCCAGTCTCAGCTTAATGCGTTCGCTCTCCCACTTTTTGACGCTTTGTTACTTCGTTTGGCGGCCGATTGTTACAATTAAGATGTCTTTCAAGGAGCAATTAAATGGTGCATTTGATGCCATTAAGAAAATTGAAATATGATCAAAACTGTTAATGTTATGGGATGGCAAAGTTCACCAGACGGATTCTGGCAAATCGCTGTATGTGATTTGCCCGATCTCACAGCCGGCCAAGGCTCTCACCGCTACTCTACATCCACACCACCGTCCACATCTCAACCCACATAGGATATACTTCACTCTTCACAAAACATCAATACCGCCGTCCACATACCATCCATACCGCTGTTCACACAAAATCCACACCACAGCTGCAGCGGCCGCCTCCCCGCCACCGGGAGACCCCCCCCCCCCCCCGAGGGTGGTGAGCGAAGCCCACGCTCCCTCCCGACTCACCAGGGTCACCGGCTGGCGGACGGTGGGGCTCAGCGCACTGGCCATGGCGGACGTAGTCGGTGCGCCTGCGGTCCTGCGGCACATGGTACGCACCTGTGGGCCGCTCTCCTGGCGGTGCGAAGCGGCGGCCGATCGCTGCACCTTCAGTGGGTGCCCCTCCCCCCCCCCCCCCCACTGCGGCCTGCCGGGAAATGAGCGGGCGGACGCTCTGGCCGGGGAGGCCTCGGCCCTCCACAGGAGGACGATCCAGCTGACGACCGGACCCTGGTAGGGGCTGAGCTGGCCGGCGGGGCTCTTCCGCGAAATCATGGGGTACCGCCTACCGACGCCCGTCCCCGGTGACGATCGTGACGCTGCGGTCAACGTTCATCAGTTGCGCGCCGGTCACTGGGGACGGGCAAAATCTTATCTACACCGCATCGGACGACGGCCAACAACCACCTGCGCCGGATGCAGCGAGAGGGACTGCCCAGCCTCTCGCTGCTTAGTCTGCAGAGAGGGGGCGGACACCCGGGGCACGTGCTCCTGCGGTGCCCGTGACTGGCGGGGCCCCGCCTCTGCCTACTGGGCATTGTGTACCTACTTTTAGCTTGACAAGAGAAATCGCGTTGCTATCTTGTATGATGACGACCCTAGAGTAGCCCTATCGTACTGTACTCTGTACTTTACGAATTAAGTGGAAGTGGTCGGATGAAGTGTGCAATACAATACAATACGATCCACCCGCCGCCGACAGCGAAGAGGGACGCGGACGTCGTCGCGGCCTTGGCCGCGGGCTCAAGGCCGCGGGCTACCTCCGCCAGAAGGAGCCCCTCCGGGGCTATGGCGCGGCCTCGTAGCCGCGCCCAGGAGGAAACACAACAACAACAACAACAACAACAACAACAACATGGCCACTCGTCCGTCACTTCGCACACTGATTGTCCGCACTCACTCGGGGTTATATAGTACAACGTGTCACACTACGCGACGCCGCCGGCCTGGCCGGGCGCGCTCGCTCCGTCCAAGTTCACCGACATCTATAAAGCTACGGCTTACTCGCTGCGGACGGCGGCTCACTCGCTGCGCGGCGGCTCACTCGCTGCGCGGCGGATCACTCCCTACGCGGCGGATCACTCCCTACGCGGCGGGTCACTGGCTGCGGTGGCTGGCGCGCGAGCTGTTGCGCGCCCAGTTGGGGCTGCGCGGCTCAGTGATGGGCATGTCAGACGGCTGGACGCGCACCGGCCGGTAGCGGCGGACCGGCTGCGCATGGTGGACGGCCTCGTGCCACTGGCGGGCCACCTCCTCCTCCCTCTGCTTCTGCCGCTCAGCCTCCTGCTCGTCGGCCAGCAGCTCCGCTTCCCGCTGTTTCTGGCGCTCCTCGAAGCTCTGGCGGCGCGCCGAGCGCTGATTGGTGTGGAACTGCGGGATGCGCGGCGCCGTCGGGCCGCGGGCCGACCGCTGCGTCTGGTACGGCCCGCGGCGGGTCACCGAACACGGCTGGACGTGGAATTCGGCCGCCGCCCGCTTAGCCGCTTCCAGCTTCTTCTGTCTGCGGGCGGCGGCGGCGGCCGCCTGCTGGCCACCAGGCAGCTGGAACGGCTGCGGCCGGGTGGCGGCAGGGGCGCGCCGCTCGGGGACCCCGGCATCAGGGATCAGGGATAGGGTTGGCGCGCATCACGCCGCCCGACTGGTGCTGCTCCTGGACCTTCTTGTGGTGCTCGGCCATGTGCTGTCTGAGCTGCAGGACTGGCGACTGGGGCTTGTTGGCCGGCGGCGCCTGGCGGGCGGGGACGCCCTGAGGAGCGGCCAGGATGACGCACGGGGCCGGCTGGGCGCGGAACTCGGCCGTGGAGGAGTCGGTCGTCTCATCGGCGGCAGGCGTGGCCTTGGGCGCCGTCTTTGTGAGGTGAACGGCTCGACGGCGGTGGCGGGGCGCGCCTGTTTGGCCGGCACAACCACCGTGTGCTCCAGCACGCGGCGGTTCACGGGCCGGGCCCGCACCTGGTGCTGCATGGCCTGCTCAATCTTCCTTTATGCCACTAAATAATGCAACACAATATTTTAATTCGAATGAGCACAGCCTGCCACGAACGGAGCCACGGGGTCGGTGGGGCCTTTTAACGCAGCGAACCAGCATGGCGCCTGCCCATTGAAATGTAAACAAACAACTGCCCCCCTCTGTCGTCATCACTAACCGGCCAATCAGCGTCCAGGCACACTAGATGCTGATTGGTGCTAGTCGGTTAGGTGGCTCGTGATCAATGCGCTAAACACAGATGATGACTGTCAGTTGTAAACGTTGCTATCGCTTGTCACACTGTTTGCCCATGTTGAAGAGGCGGAATGACCCCCCTGGTATAGGACTTCCACATACCGCAGTATTTTATCTACCGTGCATAACGCTGAGAGGGGTGGCGCCAGCTGCAATTATACCGATTGATTTATTGAATTGACAACAAAGGTAAGTCATGCTAAAACCTACGATGGTTGTCATTTGGATGCGCAGCGCATTCTTTATTTTATCGCGAAATGTCACTTGAAGTCATGCTGAATGCTGATGCCCTCAGCATATTGTAGTTTGTTGTTATGTTCAGTGGCGGGTATACGTTAGGGCAAAACAGGCAATTACCCCACCCCAAACACAAAATAGGTGGGCAAATGTATGTTCCCCCCAAACAAACTCACAAAAAACATTCTGGGAGGTTGTGATTTTGTGTTCCGGGAAGTCATGACCTTCCCAGCTCAACAACACTGCTGATGACCTGACGCCCCCACCTCGGGCAACAACTTTTCGCTGACGGAACGTGGTGCAAAATTTTTGCTCCCTCCCCCAAACTGGAAACCTAAATTAAAATCTGCCACTGGTTATGTTTTGAGGGCATGGTATGGCCCCCTGATGCCCCCCCCCCCCCCCAGTGTTGGATTTTTCATTTCATGACCTGGTCCCGGAGAGTAGAAATTCATAGGTGGAGTGTAAAATTGTATTGTCAGGCAAGTTAAGATTTTCATTTTTGTTTTAATTATTTTACTTTGAAAGTAAAAAATCCCGATTTGTAATAGATATTAAATCCTTGTGAGGAAAATTGAATTATATTTTAACTACAATGTCAGTAAGATCAGGCGAAACAAGACCAAATATCCTGAACAAATATGAAGAGAGCAAATTTCTTTGGACCCAAATAGTCCAGAAAATGGCCCAAATTCCAAGGCTGCCCCCCCCCCCCCCTCTCCCTCCTTGAGGTTTTCCTACACAGTAGTTTTATTTATCCTTGACCGTAACATATCCTGACTCGCACAAAACAAGTCATTGTTATGTCCTGGAATCAGACTGGTTATTGATTCAACTTTTTTGGAACAATTCAATCATGATTCATTTTGGAATCTGAGTGATTCAATCACCGTTTGATTCACAGATATCATTTTGATAATTGATTCTTTCCAATTCGAAGAATCAAAACAAATATTTGTATTGATTCACATTTGATTCAACATTTAAATATATGTGGTGAATTTATGTAAAATGAATAAAAATGGAAACATACATATATATGATCATTAAAACATTGTTACAGCAATACTATTTCAGTATAAATGAATGTAGCCACTGGGACTGCATGTATTTGCACAATTTACCAGTGTACTTGAATCGTTAAATCTTCTGATTCAATCAGCCTTGATTTGATGCGGGTTTTGATTCAATCACGATTCATGAATCAAAAGATCTGGTGGTGAATCAATTATTTTTTTTAATTCAAGGAATTTTGATTGAACGATTCCAATCGATTCAATCAGTGTTGAATCAATAACCAGTCTGCCTGGAATGGAATTGGTTTGATCACCGATCAAATTTGAGATCGATTCAAAGGAAGTGCTAGGACAACACATGGAGAGTTTCCATACATTTTTAGATTGGTCATGTATTCATTCTGCACATTTATTTCAGGTCAGGTTGGTTCGTTGCTCCTTTCGAAGCCCATGTCAGCACTCTTCAGGAGGTTCCTGAGTCAGGACATCCTGTGCTAGAAACAGCTTGCCTCGTTATCGTGTTAACTATTGAGCAGTCACCAGCATGGCCTCAGCTACTAAAACGGTAACAACAAAAAAAGTTGTTTCATCCAGGGCCCTGGATTTTATATATGGTAAGTTATATACATGAGTTGCATGAAACTGGGTTGAGGATCTTAGATGCAATGTTTTGGTAAAATCCAGCATTTGGATCTAGGAACCAACCGAATAAAGACTCACATTTCATATGAGAAGGCCAATTTGCGATATGTGAACTTTGCTTTCCGAACTGTTGTCTCCCGTCTTTTGTGTACCATAACTACATTGTCAAGTTATTTGGTTACTTGACATCGCACGGGTGTATACTTCCTGAGGAGCAATACAAATACATTTTACATCATACATTTTATGTAGCATTGTTTATTTACTGAAACTGTTTTACTTTTCTTCCAGACCCACTTTACGTTGTATCCAGTGAGAAGGAGCAGAGAAAGGAGGCATATCATGCAATGCTTGAAATATCCAGACTGGTGCGTCCTATTTTCAAACGCATTTATCTCGTTTCAGTCCTGCGATGTTTGTTCAAATTGTACCAATCAGGGGCGGATCCTCCAGCCGCTCAGTTGAGGGGGGGGGGGGGGGGGGTGGGAATTGTGTTCGCTCCTCAGCCATGTATGTTGACCGGGGGGGGGGGGGGGTCGGGTCATCAGATAATCACATTTTATCTAGTGTAAATTTGTTTTGCTCAGGGGGCGCATGACCCCTGTGCCCTCCCCCTTGGCTATGTCCCTGTCCTTCAGATACCCAAATTTATTTTGCAAAAACTCATTTTAAAACAAACATAGTTTGAACAGCATGACGTCGAGAGCCGATGACTGACAAGCACCTGTTTTGGAGACGGCCGTGTCATAACTGTACAACACATACGGTAGGATGTAAAACAATAACGCCTGAGCATATACAAAATACTGTATCGACCTGAAATATGCTGACGCAAGTCCTAAAGATATCAAACGGACATCGAAATTGAAGTGCTATTTCTTTACCCAAGGGTAGGAATGAGCCTGCTTAAGACGAGGACGTTTGGCGTCTCCGTTATCTTTTTGTCACCGGTCTCCGTGCACCGACGAATGGCAAATGCGCGGAACGCTGGCCTGTTGTTTACCGGGTCAGGTTTGTAACATAATTTCACTTATGTTGCATAGGAATAGAATCATAAGACGTTAAAGACGACCAAATTAACCGTGTGCACAAATCTGGATAACCATAACGTGGTATAACATCACATCTAGAAAATACGGTTATACATTTCAGTGGCGTACCCAGGATTTACTCCAGGAGGGGGCAATTTTTGCTCGGGGGCATACAGTACCCACACCATAAAAAAAACTCACCGGATTTGGCCCACTATATTTTTAAAAGGGCATATTTTCACCATTTTTCTCTTTAAAAAAAATCATTAATTTTTTTCGACCAAAGGGGGCACGTACAGACCTTCAAGGGGGGATTGCCCCGTTTGCCCCCCCCCCCCCCCCCTTGTGTGCGCCTATGATACATTTAGGGTTCGTACGATCCTTTTCCTTTATATAAAATAATTGCCCCCTGGATCCGCCCCTGGTAGCAATCATTGCCCTTGTTGGTAACCAGATAGTAACGCAACAGTTAATGCATCAGTCTCTTAGTATCGTGATTTGTTAGTGCTAACCCACTTTTGTATAAACTACTGCAAGGCCGCTGCAATGGTCTGCATCATTGTTTTCCAAGTTTGGAATGACTTGATTCTGACTGTAAGCTAGTGTCACGCCATGCCACCACTTCACGCTTGCCAATAACCATCACTGGATTCTTCTAAATGGAACTTAATAGACGAGCATGCATGAGGACGGGTGGACGAACGACAAGGGGCAGACGTTTGCCTGTGTTTACCATAACTGGGGCCAAGCACGCAAATGTACCCTGAATATGAACATAACTGCGTACTCTGTGTGACATTGGCCGGAACTATGTGTACGATAACTGACACTGTTACGTCCTCTCCTCCCTGGCAGCAATGCGTGCCGAACTTCGAGTGCATGTTCAGCGCACTGCCAAACTACAAGGGCTACTCGTGGCAGCTAGTGCGAAAGACGTTTCCGCCGGCCAAGCCAGACTATCGGATTACGTGAGTGGCTTGCCCACGGTTTGCAGCCGAGTTGATGTAGGTACGATGTGTGCTTTGCCAGCTGCGTCAGTCATGTCCTAGTCACAACGAATGTATGCGTTACGAATACGATCTTTTTGGGACAAGGCATTTTTATTTGAGTTAAAATGTCAAGTGGCCGGGTGTACTCTCCGGCTTTACAAACCGCTGTTGAATACGTGTCCGTTTATTAATAATTTCATTGCATCGTCGAGACGAAAATGTGAACTTGTTTGCGGTAATTTCAGCATAAAGCGGTGTAACCAGTTTAGTCGCAGCAATGCTACTTTTGTCTTCAATACCATATTTACGGAAACTTGGGTTATTTGTCTTTCAGGCAACAGCAACAGACCAACAATGATCCGGAAATTACGGGCAGAAACCGCTTCAAGTATTTCAACATGTAAGTACTATAGCAATATATGATTCCTCTGGTGCCACCCTCGATCGAATGGACAAGTTTCACGTTGTGGGTTTTTTGGCTTAAAATGAACAAAAATAAATGTAGCATACTAAACTTCAGTCATTTTGTGGAAAGATGCATAGTTGCAGTAAAAACAAATTAACAAAGTTTGCAAAAATCCATTGTTAAAAAATGTTCTTGATACGCAAACGGTCGTGACGTTACACAATATGTTTGGCCCAATTTGACCATGGTTGATGATCTGCCGTAACGATGGCTGTAACCATGTTCTCGGGGGCGTATTTTTGCAACTACTCAATGGATGTGTTTGAAAATTTGCACACCAAAATGTTGGTATGTTACAAGTGTCATATTTAAGTTCTGAAATTCTCAAATATCGGGTTCATGAGCAGCCAGCACCAACGTACAACCCTGTTTTCCACTTTGAAACAAGCAGACAATGCTTGTATACTTGTATCGCCTTGAGGCAATGCACCTCAGTTTCCACCACTGCACATTGGGCGGGCAGCGGCATTTAGCGCGACATAATTGTGTGTCTACTTTCTCTGGGATTCAGATGTCTTACATCAATATGAGCTTGCCTGAGATGCTGTCTGAATTATGATGCATTCACGATTGTCTTGCGGAGATTCTCCGCATTTTTTATCATAAACATCACGACCGGAAGTATTGCAAAATAGCCGCACAAGACAACTGTAAATTGACCCGAACTCTGGTGCGACAGCTCTGACGTAGATGCATGTTATGTGATGTTCAAGTCATTGAAAAGCATTTAAATGTCGTGATATTGATATATTTTGGGCATCATGTGCTTGATGACCAAATTCACAAAAATGAAAATTTTATTACACGCAAAAATGTAGCGAAGAAAAACTTTTTACAAAGAAAAAAGAAAAGAAAGAAAAACTTAGTGTTTATTAAGTTAGTGTGGCATTAAGTGCGCATTAAGTTCAGGCCGCTTTCCGCCTGGCCTGTTTACGTCGACTCTGATTGGTTGACAGTGTGCCAATAACCTGGGGCGTGACCCCTCTGATCCCGGACACCCTGTGGGGAGTATAGAGCCCCTCTATTTCATGTTTAGTTATGGATAATCAGAGGAAACGACAACTTGTCGCTGGCTACCTGCGCGGGGCGGCCGGATGCGGGAAGACGAACGCGCAAGTGGCGGCGGACTGCGGTGTTGGACAGAGGACAGTTCGACGGATCAAGGCCAAGTTGCGTTCTGGGGGAAGTCTTGAAGATGACCCCAGGCCTGGGCGACCTCGGACTGCCCAAAGCGCTCATAAAGTGGACGCCGCAGAAGATCATGGTCCTCGGGGTGGTCGGTTCCGACGGCAAGAAGTGTCCTATCATCTTCGTGGACGCCAACGAGAAGATCAACAGGGAGGTGTACGAGCGTCTGTTGGACACGGAGGACATCCCCTGGATCAAGGACACCTACCCGGATGGAAACTTTGTGGTCCAGCAGGACGGGACACCCGCACACAACGCCAACGACATCGAGCAGAAGCTGGCGGACGAGCTCGGAGGAGAGCCACATTTCTGGTGCAAGATGTGGCCACCCCATTCACCCGATCTGAACCCGCTCGACTACAGCATCTGGAGCGTTTCACAGGAGGATGTTCAGGCGATATCCCATCCCAACCTGGAGTCTCTCAAGGCTCACATCGTGGAGGCCTGGGATGCAGTGTCATTTAACATTTAGCATGCTATGATCATTTAGCATAGCATTGGTGAATTTGGGTGGATAACGACACCCTATGGGTACTATTTTTCCACTCTCTTTCCCGAGTTTTACTGGGAATTTTTCACTCCTTATTCTAAAATGTATTGGATAATTGGAACCCTGATACTGATTAATGGATGCAATGATGGGGACAGCCTGTGTAGGGAAAGACGGGTAAGAATTGGCATAGGAACCTAATAACTCATTCTAGTGAGCGGGTAATTGGATATTGATAAAGCCGAGTACATATGTTTTTGGTTGAATTTTCCACTCTTTATGATTATTTTTAGCCAGAATTTTCCACTGCGCATCCAAGCTCCAAAGCAATCCTAGGACCCTGCTGGGATGGGATGGAGGAGGCCTACATCGCCAACACCTGCCGCTCCTTCCGAGGCCGTGTGGAAGCCGTCATCGAGGCCAGCGGCGGCTACATCGAGACATAGACTTCAAATGTCCCTAAGTTGTGTGTAACTGCATTTTGGATATAAACCCGAAAATATATGTGTTCTGCACATGAGTTTGTGAAAATGCTGGAAGCGGCCAGGACTTAATGCGCACCCTGTATGCTCTTATTAGCAAATCTTGCAACATATCGTGATAGAAGTCAATGTCAATACAGTAGCTACAAATCGCAGCGAAACCATAATCACAGGTGAAATTATCAGTTATATCACCAAAATTGTTTCATCATGGGTGCGTTTGAAATGCGATACTCAGCACTTACATAGAACATTGAAGCCCTGGTAATAAACACCGCTAAACGCATGCGTAGCCTTTCGTACGAAGGCCTTCGTTCTAGCCCGGACACGCTCGGACACGCTCAGAGCCCGGACACGCTCAGCGCTGGTTGCTGACTGAACCCAGCAGCCCGCCATCAGGTCAGACAGGTCACGTGACATGTCAGACGGCCAGCCAATCAGAGAGTCGGTGCTGGTCGGCGCATCCCACCGCCCACGAGGCACTCTGCGCCCCGGGAACGTTGGGCGACATGCGTCATGCGATACAAAAATGACGATAACTTCCAAAGGCGCAGGAAGGTGCAGCTAAATTAGCAGTGGTTCGATCAAAAATTGTCCATGTCAACTAAAAATCATGTTTGCAGCGCGGGCACTAGTGGGCATTTTGATATCGGCACTTGCAAAAATAAAGTATGAAAAAATCCGTGGTCATTTTTGACACCTCTCATAAAATGGCTAATAAATAAGGCAAAATGCATTCTTGAAAAGGCTAACATGAATTTTCACATATAGCATGACTTACTTCTTATGAACGAACACATAATAACAATTTCAGCATTGTAATTTGTATGTTATTTCACTTTGAGCTTTGAACAAAAAATACAGCACATGATGCTGGTTCCGCTTCTCCGTTCAAAGTTCCGTGTTCAAGCTCACCTATACGAAAAACGATTCATGCTGGCGGATATATATATATATATATATATATATATATATATATATATATATATATATATATATATATATATATATATATATATATATATATATATATATATTGTCATTTTCGGATTCCATGGACAATTTTGTGTCTAACTACAGCCATTTTTTTGTATCGAGTAGAAAGTCACAAAAATGACTTATGTCGCGTTAAATGCCGCTGCCCGCCCACTGTGCACTGAACACCAATGTAATGTAATAATTGAGCGCGTGCCTTTGGTCAAGTTAAACTTCCATGTATAACGAATATTTTTCAGATATAAAATTACTTATTAGCTTAGTTTGAAGAAGCCTACGATAAAGTACTTGACTTGCCAAACAATCAACGGGTAATTAGTTGGCATTGTGCGAGGTAGGTGGCATTATGCAAGGCACTGGGGAGCTTTTATAGGGCCACTTCTGCATGGCCAGTGGCCACGACAATAGGGCCACTTCTGCGAGCTGCAGCACACCACAGCTTTCGTGTCTTGCTTGACATCGGAAGGCTGATGAATACCGCATTTGGCGCAGTTACTGTTGTGTTTGTACATTTCTGAACAAACAATAGTAATGTCTCCCTTTTCCCGTCCATTTTTACCACTACATCAATTAATCACAAGCTGAATCTTCGAAAAAAATACCCGCTCGCCTATTAATAGCGTTCGTCGGATGACTGAATCATCATGTGTGACGTCACACGATTATGACCAATCAGATGGCAACACGTATAGAGTTATTCGTTTTTTTTAATAGATTTATACAACGTTTTGAGAAAAATTAACATCACCATCGTCTTTTTTATTAAAAATAATATGTAAAGGTTTCAAAAAAATATATGGTTCCGCGACATGAAGCTTGTCCATTGTCTGCGTCCCTATTACTCAAGTCACGAAAGGGACGCGGTAAAATTTTCTTCTCTTCCCCATCGACTAACCCGTGCCAACTTCGTATAACGTTGTTGACGTCATACGACGCCGCGTCACCTCTCCAAGATAGGAGACGCCGATGTTGGTCAGTCTCCGTCTCACTAACCCTGTCGTCCTTTCCTCGCAGCATGCTGCCGGCGTACCAGCACTCCGTGCTGCCGGCCGGCCTGCACCTGGCTGCCTCCGGCGCCGGAGACAGCGCCGCAGAGACCGCCGCAGACAAGCAGGTGTCGGCGGCAGCGGCGGTCGTCAGCCCGCCAGCACCGGCCACGCGCAGCCGCGGCACGCAGACCGACTACCGCGAGTCGGAGGCGCAGACGGACCCCTACTCGCCGCCCTACCGAGTGGTGGACGGCGATTGGGCGGAAGAGCTGACTGTGGCCGCGATGTCATGGGGTCAGTGGACAGGACGCTGTGCTCAGCGGGAATAGGAGATACGTTCAGGAAGACGATAGTGTAAGGTATCAATGTTTGTATCTCTGTATGTTTGCTCAGGCAAGGCCAACTTCACCGCAGCTGAGCGCCGTATTGCTGTTTCTTGTTTGCCAGTCGCTTCTGTTTCTTCAAGTTCCTCGTCTGTTTAGGTCGGTCAGTGTTCTACTTTAGTTCGTCACCGATTCCCGTAGCACTGCTCATCATTGACTACCGCTGACCGGCCCCGTCCTGTGACTCGCCCTTCCCCGCAGGTCACGGGCTGCCGGCCGGTCAGGCTGAGGTGGAGATGATCGAGCGGCTGCGGAACCGGCGCTGTTGGGGCGAGACGCTGCCGCCCACCGGCGACCGCTGCTACGGCGAGCGGCGCATCCGGCTGATCGAGAGCATCGAGCGCCAGGAGTGGATCGTCCGCGAGGCCGAGATCAGCCAGATACAGGTGGGCGGGGCACGCGGAGACTGGTGGATAGATGGTGTTGGCGACGTGCTCGGCCGATGGGATTACAAGGGTGTCGGTGATGTAGGATGTCAGCAGGCTCAGTTCGCTACCTGAGTACGAATAAATAATTAGAGACGTGCTCAATGGTAATTTGTTAAATAATCCCTTGCGACAAAAGACAATATCGATGCTAGGGCATCTCCTTTTGACCCACCCTACTCACGTGACATGCTTTGCTGTCGATTATTTCTTGGACCTGATGTGCTCCGCTGTTATACTGGCCTGACCAGCTCTGATTCTGCCGCAGGCGCTGCGTCTGGAGCTTATGAAGCACCTGCTCAAGGAGCAGGAGGACCGACGCAAACAGCGGGTCGCCCGCCGGCTTGACAAACGCTGGGAGATCCGCGTCGCAGAAAGGGACGCCCAGATCTTACGCATTCAGTCACAGTACGCCAGAGGTTAGTCAACACGGCTGGTCTGCAAAGGCTTCAGTATCCTCGCAACGACACCGTTTGTGACCGTTTGACTGTGTCGGAATCACATAAAGCGTTTCCAAACATTTAAAACATGTGGTATACTACCACAGGATAGTTCAGTCTGTAATTTACTGTGGATCTACCGAGTGGTCTGACGCATGGTTACCAGTATGTATGTACGGGGGGGGGGGCGCAAGTTGTTTGGTAGCCGTGACATCACCAGGGCAGTCAAATCCCGCTCCACAGTGTTAAAGGAAATAGTTCACCTTCAACATTAGTTTTAAACTGAGATAGCAGTTTTGTAGCCCGTGTTGGGAAACCCCTATCTGCAAGTTTTCTTGACTGAAAAGACTCTCCAGCCGAATATATATTTTTTTTGGCGAAGGAATGCGGTGCTGGCGAAAGAATGTTGTACTGGATCTAGCCCGGGCAGAGGCTATACCATCAGCCAATCAGCTTGCAGCTAGTGCTAGCAAGCGAACCGCCGGCCGCCGGTTGGCACATCTCCAATGCGAGTCTATCCTTACGCGACTACTTTCGAATCTGATTGACTGAACCATTTTTTACATTCGCGTGACGTCAGGACTCTGACTCAGATATATAGTTTTGATAAACAATACAAATTTACGGCATTCTATCCTGAATCGGCGCGATATAAGGCCATTTTTGACAATATACAAATAAATTGTATTGCAAATATAATTAAATCGTGTTTGGTAAAAAAATTCCAAGGTGAACTATTTCCTTTAACCCGCGCACTGCAGGGGAGGGGGTTGATTTCCGCCCCCCCCCTCAGGTTTTTCAAAGATAGCGAAAAAACGGCGGCGCTGCGCGCCGCCGGGATTTTGCACACCTGTTAGGACATCAATTGCGCACACTCTGAAAAAAAAACTCTGGTCATCTCAGGTCAGGTCACCAGACCAGGTCAAGTGACCCCACCTCCAAAAATGTTTGCAGTTGTGCCAAAGCCAGAGTTTTTCACCGATCAGTTTGAAACTTACAGGATGTCGTGAGGGCATAAGTACTTACAATTAGTTTATCTCTGAATTTTGATATCGGTGACCTAAGGTCAGGTCAATTTCGTAACCTCCCCATAATAAGTCAATGGGGAAATATACAAATGCTTCCTATTTCAAGGATATGCATGATATTAGTCCAGTTACTTCTGGGTCATGTTATTATAGGATATTTTTGATGATACACATGTAAGTTTTGTTCAGTGACCCCTATTGGGTCATTTGAGGTCATGCGAAGTCACCATCACTTGTTTGTCAATAACTCCCGACATAATGCAGATAGAGAAGTAAAACAGACATCAATGTGTTTGTCTCGTCGAGACACGTGTTCCCATATGCAACATGCCCTACTTGGGTCACCACTTGACCTTGACCTGAGGTCAAATTGTTTAAGTTAACTTAACAACAAGGTCACCATGTATATCATTCGAAGCGCCTTGACAAGATAAACACAATGGCGTAAACAGTTTTCCGTTATCTGTATTAAGTAAAAAAGTTAATAGCGAAAAACGATTGAGCAAAAAACCGGCATTGTTTTTTTTTTTGACCTCGGGAGCCTCAAATGTTGACCTGACATCAAATTTGAGGACACCTTATCGATTGAAAATTTAACTGGCTGGCGTTTGCTTTTTTCCGTGTGTTTCTAATTAGCATAGTTTCTGAGATATGTGGGAATTTCTGGAGCGATGTACTTAAACAGGAAAAACTGGAAAATTTGATCTTTGATGACCTCTGGTGACCTCAATTTTGACCTGACCTAAAACAACACTGAATACTTTCGATAGCACATGTATCAAGCTATCAAATGCCGTTTTCCGCTTCTCGCTACGTAGCGTAGTTTTCGAGATATCAGGGGGGCGGAAATCACCCCCCCCCCCCCTGGAGTTCGTGTTCGGCGCAAAGCCCCTGCAGTGTGCGGGTTAAGACAACGCAAAGAGGCTTGGTAGTTACCCCCCTTTAATTTGTTATCTAAGAGAGATGGATACAAGTATTTATGTTCAATGGAAAGCTCGTTTCTTCAAGATTCCAGGAATGGCCTCCGATATTACCCGAGACACTCCAATCGTTCACAATTCTCGGTCGAGTGGAGGCATGTTCCGCCCACACGGCGCGCCGGAGCAGGGGTCCACTGTCAGGGGCTGTACACCGCCGCCGCCGCGCCGGCCGCAAGTTGGTGAGAACCGCTGCGACGCCTTGGCAGAGACTGTACCGCCGCGGGGCCGGCCGGCCGGCCGCCGCCGCTGGCTGGCCGGCCCGGCGGCGGCCTGGTGCTTCATGCTTCATAATTTCCGGCCTGAATGCAAACTCTGTTACAGCTGACTAATTGTGATATATCGTTAACATGGTGTTTATAGGTATTTTTCCAATTAAACTGATGTACCAATGAACTTTAAATATTATTTTCATTCGAATACACACAAAATTGTATGAAATATATTTCGTTTTCTATTCAGATATTTTCCGATGTGATTACCATATCCTACTATATAGTTGAAATTCTAGAAGAAAATGAGAACTATTCCAAAAAGCATAAAGAACTATAAAAAAGCATATATATAGAAATAGTTGATGTGGTAACATAGTTAGTTTATTATAGTTTGAACCAGGCAGTGTTTAAAAATTACTTTTTGGTTAGGTGTGCAGATGGAAGAATTACTTTTGAAGGATAAGAAAATACAGCATGGAAAATTATGATTTTCAAAGAAAATGGGAATTTTGACCACATAATATTCAATGCGGGAAAATAACTACCCAACTTGCTAATTTTCATCCATTAGAGAAAAAATGTCACAAGTCAGGTATAACCTGATTGTTTGTAACTGTCGCGTGTGTGGGCGTAATCCGATGAGTTTTTAGAATTGTGTGAGACTTTTTGGAATTTGCCTCTCCCAAAAAACACCGTTCTGGATCCGCCAATGCCTATGAGAAACATAATTAATTGTCACACGGTGACTTGGTCAATATGGTGCAGCAAAACAAAACTATGCCTATATAATTCCCAGTTCCAAATTAAATTTGTTCAAGAAAACATTTTATGTATCTAAACTAACAGCCGGTAATGGTGGTATCTCTTAGAACTATGGGCTCCGCCACAGGGGGGACGTGGGACGAGCCCCCACCCACACACACTTTTTGGTCTTCTAACATTACGCATATGGGCGTTGCATGGAAATACTCGACTTCAGAATGCCTCTGCCCCCCCCCCCCCCCAACTTTCGGAACGTGGCAGAGCTCTTGCTTAGAACTACCATAGGGCAAGCTGACACATACCTGGGTGAAACCAACCTAAAACTTCGCCAAATACCATATCATCAAACAGCAACCAACCAAGTCAGATGTCAACAAGTTGAAAGACCAAGGCTACGGCCCAGCCTAAGCCACGCAACTTGAAACGGTACGATAATACCGGAGACCGAATGTTGCGCTACGGTAAATAGAATACTCAACTTTTTGTCTCATCTCAATTATCATCCTTCTCGCATGGCTGCATAAAACAATGAATAACTTCTTCAAAACAAAACAAAAAACGTTTTCTGTTAAAAAAAAATCTGACTTATTCAGAAAAGATCAGCGAACAATCGAATGTTTCATTTAGTGAAAATAATTCGGTTTAGGAGATAATTTAAGAAGGTTGCAGTAGGGTGTGCAGCTTGCGTTCGCAGAACGCAGCCAAATGTTTGCGTTCAAGCCATCCTCGGAGAGGTGCACGGCGATGCAAAGAACAGTCCAATATTCTCGTGAATTTGAAGTACTGCGAACGCTATAGATGAGATAATGAACCATTCTTACGTATTCATCAAACTTTGACCCAAACTTATTCTTGTAGTAATTTGAAAACCACGACTTTGTAACAGAAGGTGTTGCACTCAGGTTCGCTTGAAATCGGCCGTCATTGCAAGGCATTCTGAAGGCAATAATTTAAGCAACTAGACACAATGTTTTTTTGCTGAAAACTACTGTATAGGCTCGGAAAACGACGAAGAATTTCCTGGAGTGGTATTTATTTTGCTACGACTCGTAATGAGCATAATATTGAAGAGTTTAGTTGGGTGGCATTTGGGTGGCGTTGGGTGGATTTTCTCATCCTTCGGAGGAATTTTGCTGCAGGATGATTTTATAGAGACATATGATGCTCAACTGTTTCGAAACACTGCAATGTGGCCTGTCTGCTGCCGTAATGCTACATGTATCTGGGATGCTCTGGGAAGGATGTAATGCTTCTAGACTTAATTTCAGTTGGATATGGCAGATAGGTGCCTTGCCAGGTTACTGTCAATTTTATTGTCTGGCTTGTTTGATCTTGGTCCAAGAGAGAAGCCAGACAGTGTTGTATCAGTATTGAAATGCTGAGCATCATAGCTTTCTTTCCATGGGTGTCGTTTTCTATAGGCCTGGTGGGGCCAGGGCCCTACCAATAATCTCACATTTTAGCATTAGGCCTATGGCGTTGCATGGTAAGAATGACCTTAAAATCTATAAAGTTAGCATTTAGCATAAAGTTAGCCTACCAATCATTTTCAGGACACAACGCCCCTGTTTCTTTCCTTCCAGCCCAGGTAGTTCACCATTTCAATTTCATGACTTTCAGGTAGTTTTGATTTAATGGCTGATTACCTAGATGAATACTGAAATAAATGCACCCTGAAGTGTCCCTCTCTCTTTCTCTCTGTGAAACTTCACTCCACACTTTGCAGGTGTTTGCTCGCAGCTGAGCTCAAAATTGAAATACAAGTCACAGTCTGTTTATTTACAGCATCATATACACAGTAGCACTTAAGCATTATGAATGTCAATTAATATCCATCATCATTTTGCAATTCAGAGAGCAATTGCAATTCATGTAGCCTTTGTTGTCGGAGCGCCATTAAACTCCAACCATCATCAATTCAGAGACGTGGTCATTGTCATTAACAGGGCATGTGCATGGTTCAGCATGATCATTTCTATGATGTTTATCTTTAGTTCCGTGTGATGCAGGATCCAGGATGGTGATTAATGGATAGCCTGCTTGTGGATTTGGACAGTATCTTCTGAAACAAAGTTGTTTTCTAGGTCAAAGAAGTTATGATTTGAAACTCAGGCAGAACATTTAACCAGCACAAAAATAGCAATGATTGATGAGAAAAATGAGATGAAAAAAAAGACAAAACAATAATTTAAAGATGAAATAATTTTTGATAGGTGGTATTTTCCACCGATTTTTACGAAAATGTAAACACTGCGTAGCCATGGCAGTCGCCAAACTTGAACCTATTCATTGATATAAGTACTCCGGTATCTACAGTCGGTCTCATAATGATCTTCCTGCTACCACGTGGCGCTACGGTCGCAATAGGCACAAAAAGGCGGTTTCCCCACCGTAGGTTGGTACCCATTGTGGCTGTCTGGCAGGTGTGTGACCTGGGGAGGGGGAGGAAGGGAGGGAGTGTGGGGCGTTGTCGGAATGGAATGCGCCGCGTCCGTGTTGGTCAGGGACGTCTGTCTCGAGGGTCAAGAGGTCGCCTATCCTGAGCCGTCAGAGATCCGATATTGGAGACTGAATAACAGTGTTCATCACATCAGCCCAAATAGCTCAGTCGGTATAGCTGTCTACTAGCGTATTCGTAGATTGGTCGTGGTTTCGAACCGCGCTGGCACCAGGCGCTTTCACGTGTATTTCTTTCTTAATCATGCCACGTGTCATGTGCAATGCAGAACCCCGAAATTACGAATGCAAACGTCCACCTGATGATTCTACACGAAAAAAGAGACAAATACAGTGGGCCTCGCACTGATATGTCGCATCACGCCGCTCCGTCCTTCACGCTCCACAAACACACCCGGGTGGGTTTATATCCATTAAGTTAGCAACGATATCTGCGACGACAGTATTCAAAACCTTAGGTCTATGAAGCATCGCCAGGTATGTAGCTGATAGAGCATCTGACTGGCTACATGTTTAAATTTGGCCTTGACCTTGAGATCAGGTCAAAATATCGACACTTTATTTTTTGGCTCAATGCAAATTTCTCTATCGTCGCAAGCGAGACGACGGATAGCCATTTCCGAGACATCTGTGACGACGGTATTGGTCAACTTGAGATACAAATATTCGTCTTAAAGGGAAATAATGACCTTTTTCCACTAAAATGGAGTTAGCGCTTGAAATCGCCAGACGAGATCAAAATATATTGTAAATTCATCACATTTTGCATGAAAACTTCCCTACCGAAAGATATTTCAAGTTAAAGTTGATAAGCGTTCCACACTTTTAACGACCGGTACTTGCACTATTTCTGACCTTTTGTCAAGTACTTTTGGTCCTCATCAAACTGCGGGCTTTTCCCGTATTGTTTTTTTACGCAATGGAGTGGAAAATATATTGTGCGTTCTGCTTGTTGTGATTATATGCTCGGCGATCTTCTAAAACTAACAGCGATTGGAAAAAGTGGCAATAAAATCGGAAGCTCATCGATGCACATCAACGCGGCATAGTTAGTGGTTGCGACCCTCAATTTTTGAAAATCGATTCATTTGTTTTCAACATTAGGAGTTGTGTATAGTTTGTCTGTGGCTGTATATAACACTATGCTTTATTTTATCATGAAAAATAATAATTTTTCCCCAAAGAACTAACGAACAATAACACAAAACTGGCAATTAAATCAGAAGCTCATCGATGCACATCGACGGCGACCTATTTAGCGTCGGCGATTTGTTTACAAAGTCATTGTCATGCTTCTCGGCGCACTTAACCATCTCGGCGCACTTGGCGAGTTGTTCCTGATTAGTATACCCAAGTCCCGTAGCAGGCTTTGTTAATGACGTCACTGGTGCCATTCTTGTGTAGCATTGCAAAATATATCTGATTTCGAGTTGAAAGCTAATTAAAGACTTATTCAAATTATTGTTTTTAAGTTTGAATTTTCTTGTTAATCATTATTAAAGGTATTTTATCACTGTATTTCATAGTAGTTGACACTTCAGAAACTTGTGACGTAATAATATTGTATCCAATATGCATTTCCCTCACCTTTTGCTATTGTGGCGCAGTGCCGAGTGCTTTGCGAATACTAGCTTGCCTGGGGTTCAATTCATTCCGCTCTTATTTTATTCGAGTTGGTATAGTTTGCATGTTGTTGTTATTCATGACTTATACTGATAGTCAGTCGTGCATCACGGATGCTTCACGGATTGCTTCACGGATCAGAGCGCTGCTCGAACGCACGCTAGTAGCGCTTTCGTTCTCCATGGCAACCAGGCGTGAGCCAATGAAAAGCCAGAACGTATTTCCTTTCTGGCTTTTGATTGGCTGACGCCTGGTTGCTATGGAGAACGAAAGCGCTACTAGCGGGTGTCCGAGCAGCGCTCAGTTTGATCGGAAATGTCACAGAGCCTCCACAAATGCCGCACTCGATGTTAACAATGGTAGGGAAGGACGAATTTGTCAATGACCTTCATGAAGTACACAAGGTACTTGTTTTGTATTTTTTCCAAACTTACAACTTTGAATTTGGGAATAATTTTATTTAATTCTTAAATTTAAATAAAATAATTTTAAAAACATAACGGTAGCCTAAGAAATTGTTGCTAACAAAATCAAAAGGTCATTATTTCCCTTTAAAGTATAGCCCGTGCAGTGTTCTATCAATTGCACACTTAGCAATGCTTCACAGACGTATGGTTTTCTGGCAGAGCTGGCAGAGATCCAACATTGGAGACCGAATAACAGTGTTCATCACATCAGCCCAAATAGCTCTATCGGTATAGCTGTCTACTCGTAGCGTATTCGTAGATTGGTCGTAGGTTCGAACCGCGCTAGCGCCAGGCGCTTTTACCTGTATTTCTTTCCTAATCATGCCACTTGTCATGTGTAATGTAGAACCCCGACATTACGAATGCAAACGTCCACCTGATGATTATACGCGAAAAAGCAAACAAATGCAGCGCGCCTCGCACTGATATGTTCGCATCACGCCACTCCGTACTTCACGCTCCGCCAACACACCCGGACGGGTTTGTTATTAGCGACGGGTTTGTTATATTGTATATTATATTGGACGGGTTTGTTATATCCATTAAAGGGAAGTGTCGACCTTGGTAGATTCGAGCGAATGCTATAAAATGACTAAACAGAGTACGCAGATAATTATTCTGCTATTGAATTGTCATAAAACCCGGGAACTGTGGAGATATTCATGAAATAAAATATACAACATGACGTCATTTTCAGATTTACGTCACAAACGCGTCACACCTCTCGATTTTATGGTGAATCGAATTAGGTAAACAGTACCGCTTTATGTGCGCCGCCAGTTTTATAATGCACACCGTAAGATACACATAATAGGTACGCCATCTGGTAGCACTTTCTTCTGTGACGTCACATGGATTCGATTTTCTGTCTGTGTCAACGAAAGGAAAAACGGTTATTTTCCTCAAATCTTTTCTGAAGAACAAATTCACTTACAAAGTAGGAACCATAGGCACTTTTTGGAAGTTTTAAACATGAAGGAAGCAGATCAATCCCGAGGCCAATTATAACGCTACGTGACGTCACGGCTGCCCGTCATACCCGGAAAACGCCTTCCGCTACGCTGCATTTATTTTTGGTGAGTGCAAGGGGTGTCATCCCGGGATTCCCATGTATCGGCTGCCGAGCGGCTCAGCATTAGTGATGACGTCACTGGTGCTCTGGTCCAGTCGTGGCCTGCCCCGTCACCGCAGCTGCGCTTTCGAGCGTTTCGCGGTCTTTTGACGGGTGTTGACGAGCGGCAATTTGATGTCGTATCCGTTAGATAAGTAAGTTAGTTAGGTTGCAAGGCCATACGCTGCCCCGGTCTGGCTGGGTGGTGAGACGGCCATACGCTGCCCCGGTCTGGCTGAGGGGCGAGACGGGCATACGTTGTACCAGTCCGGCTGAGGAGCGAGACGGCCACACGCTGTCCCGGTCTGGCTGAGGGGCGAGAAATGACATTGTGTTGGCTTAATGTTCAAGATATGCTTAAAAAACAACTTTAAAAAGCAAAATATTGCAAAAGCATAGACTTGCAACTAGAGATGCAAAATTTCCCAAAAAACAGGAACCGGCCCCGCACCACCACCGCTCATACATGAGTTGGGACCGGCATCAAGGCCGGCCACATGTGGCAGCACCCGCCAGGCCTGGCACGCAGCAGCTAGGAATCTGCATGTATACTTCATTCTACACTTAAAATCTTTTAGCAGGAATATTTATAGTTTGCAATGTGCATTTTGCACCATTTTAACACACACCACATTGAAACACCAATGGATAATGGATATATATGGACCATGGAGTAAAAAAATCCCACACAAGTCAGAACTTGAGATAAATAATCAACAACAGACTAACAGGAAAGTCGAACAGGTCAAGGTGAGTAGACTTCTTTCATCTTTGGTGGTTTGCAAAAATAAAAAACAAAAATAAGACGCATGATAGATATATAGATCATGCAAGTCCGAACGAGCAGCTTAAAAGTATGTAATAAGTATGCATTCATCACTCAACATCACACAATGCAATGTTTGGGTTGTAATTGTAATAGCTTCTACAAACAATGTTGAGGTACTACAACCTACTTATTTGATCAATGTTGACATGGACTAGTAAATAATAAATATACTTCACAGGATAATGGGGAAAAGGCAAGTTTTCCTGGACATTTAAGTATGACACGTACTAAAAACATTGGGAGTGACAATCATATCTTGAATGATAAAAGTAAAATAATCAACCTGTTTTAAATTACAGAGTACCCTCGGTTTTCTCACTATCCAAGCCAATATATCTATAACTAACATCCAAGCCAGTCACACAGAGCCACTCTTATACGGCCTTGGCACATATTTATACAGCCTTGGGCAGTGGGCACAGATAAACAAAGCCTGAGCTACTTCACTGCCAAGGCCAAGGCCGTACAACTGCCTTGGTACAACTTCACACGTCCGTCAAGCTAGCAGCAGATTCATATTCGCGAATCCGCTGCTGCCAGACAGACATTCGCCGGGCTCGAATATACTGCTACTGGCAGCAGATTCGGCGAATGTCTGTCAGCTGGCAGCATATTCGTGAATAACTTCCGCGGCCTTTTTGGCGCATCTTAGACGCGAGCAGCAGATTCAGATATTCGCTGGGCTCGAATATACTGCTACCAGCAGCAGATTCGGCAAATGTCTGTCAGCTGGCAGCATATTCGTGAACAACTTCCGCGGCATTTTTCGCGCATCATCTGAACGCCAGCAGCAGATTCGCAACGTGATGTGTTTGAGTTGAGTTGTTCGGTGAGAGATGGGTACCTTCTAGGTAAGTAGGTATTGATCGACGTATTACTGACTTGAAGCAGTCAGTGAGTGGCACCTCTAACCTCCTCCTACTTGCCTAGAAGGTACCCATCTTTCACCGAACAACTCAACTCAAACACATCACGTTGCGAACCTGCTGCTGGCGTTCAGATGATGCGCGAAAAATGCCGCGGAAGTTGTTCACGAATATGCTGCCAGCTGACAGACATTCGCCGAATCTGCTGCCAGTAGCAGTATATTCGAGCCCGGCGAATGTCTGTCTGGCAGCATCAGATTCGCGAATATGAATCTGCTGCTAGCTTGACGGACATCTACTTCACTGCTGTGCGTAATGGCGGCTGAAGTATTTGACAATTGTGAAGCGTTGAGCTAAAAACGGCGCAGACAATTAATCCCGTCACCGAAATGACTAACTTTATCACCATATATTACCATACTTAAAATCACCAAAATGAAAATGTCAACATATTGCGGATTCGGCAGATGGACTTCTTTAAAAATATTTAAACTTCAACTGACACCAAGGGTTAAGACTTGATACTACAGCTTATTTTCGAATACGAACATGAACAATTGTCTTCACACAATTCTGAGGCGTCGCGATTCTGAGGTGTGAAGTTGTGAATATCTGTCAAAGTGACACATTCGCGAATATCGATCTACTGCTTAATTGACACACGTGATTCTTTTACGGTCCAGTCCTGGCGAATTCGTCGCAAATGTGACTCATCAAAGCACATTGTATGGAAATTGGGTTTGAATGTGTTGTTGGGGAGTGTCACGTGTAATTATGCAAGGTCATATATAAATTATGGAGCTATTGTGATAAGAAGTTGAAGTGGAACTAGACAGGTTTGCATTCTGGGATAGGTTTTGGCCACTTAAGATTTCTTTCCAAAATGATTTTTGTTTGTGTTTTGCAGTCTTTCCACCTTTATAATTGTAATTGCATAAAATACAATATTTGTTCACTACCAAAACTACAAATGATATGACTTGAATATGTCCTTTCTCATGTGGAACTAAATAGTAAATATGTATCAATAAATATTATCAGTAATATGTATTTACAATAGTATTAACAATAATTATTATCATATACGTGGGTGGTTTTGTTCCATAGGTACTTATTTGTTATACAAAATAATTTGGGGTGACCTGGGGCAATGGGATGACTAAATATAATATTGTATGCCACCCCACCTAGTTACTAGTGATGACAGTGGAATATGATTTGGGGTAGTTGTTTCTGTTTGACTGCACTCGACTCTCGCACTGCTGCAGTGACTGAGCTAATGAATTGATCATGAATTGACCCTGTAGTTTGATTTATTAAGTTTCACTGGTGTGTCCACTCCTTGCTAGGTCGTACTAGTTATCACTTTTAATTTGTAAACTGAGACATTGTTGTGTTATGCTGGTGTTTTACTGTTAACTGTTGTATATTTTTTCCTCTCAATTTATCATGATCTTTAAGCATGTATGTTCTGACTTCTGCCAATATTTATTTCTATTTAATTAGTTTTTTAAATTGATAACTTGTGCTGAGCCCGGCATGAGACCGGCAAGCCTGAGTTCAGACACAGCTTCAGGCACGCCGGGCCTGAATTTGGGCCCAGCGCCGGCTCCGTGGTCCTGAAATTTGCGTTTCTACTTGCAACCTACCTACCTAACATACTTATCTAACGGCGATGACTTCAAATTACCGCTCGTCAACACTCAACAGCCGTCAAAAGACCACAAAACGCTCGAAAGCGCAGCTGCGGCGACGGGGCTGGCCACGACTGGACCAGAGCACCAGTGACGCCATCGCTAATGTTTAGCCGCTCGACAGTCGATACATGGGGAATCCCGGGATGACACCCCCTGGCATAAATTATAACGGTGTTCAATAAGATGTGGTGTGCTGTGTACAATAAGTTTGACCAATTACCGTTGACCAGCTCATCGCTGATTGGTCAAACTTACTGTACACACCGTGCGAATGTTAGCCTGAACACCACTATTCTCATGCGGGGCAAAAACTGCGGGGCGGACGGCAATCGCCAAGGCCACCAAGTTTGGCGAAATAGAGCCAAGTTCTTTGGGCTATAATGTTGTGACGTCATCAGTCAATCTGGTATAAACCTTGGCGGTTCGTTCGAAAACCTGCTCTAGAGCCGTTGAGGTAAAGTTTGAGAAAAACGAACATTGGATCATATGATTTCTATATCCAAGCTACAATTCTGCTATCTCAGTTCAAAACCCCATGTTAAGGTCGGCACTTCCCTTTAAGTTAGCGACGATATCTGCGACGACATTTTCGATACCTGCGACCAGACTGGTTATTGATTCGACTCTGATTGAATTGATTGGAATCGTTCAATACAAATTCCTTGAATAAAAACAAATAATCGATTCACCACCAGATCACACTCCACTACTCTCACTCCAGATTCATGAATCCTGATTGAATCAAAAACCACATGGAATCAAGGCTGATTGAATCAAAAGATTTAACAATTCTTGACGATTCAAGTGCACATGGTAAATTGTGCAAATACAATGTTTTAATGATCATATATATGTATGTTTCTATTTGTATTGATTTGACATAAATTCAACATATATATTTCAATGTTGAATCAAGCGTGAATCGATTAAAAAAAAAATGTTTAATCTGAAAGAATCAATTCTCAAAATTGAATCCATGAATCGAACTGATTGAATCATCCAGGTTACAAAATGAATTGTGATTGAATCGTTCCAAAAAAAAGAGTTAAATCAATAACCAGTCTGCCTGCGACGACAGTATTTACAACCTTAGGTCTATGAAGCCTCGCCAGGTGTGCAGCTGCTAGAGCATCTGACTGGCTACGTGTTTAAATTTGACCTTGACCTTGAGATCAGAGTCCTGTTCAAGGGGTTTGCGGCCGCCGCGGCTCCCGCGGCCAAAAAGGCCGGGCTTATTTTGAACGACTTGAACACTTTTGCGGCCGCTGATGGCGTCCGACAGATGGTGCGTGTAACGTTCGCAACGAAGTCAATTTCATGGAAACCCTGAATGTTTTCCAAAGCCACTCAACTATATGAACATCTACGAGTCACTGCGAGTTGTCATTCTTGGTCAAACAACCACCAATGAGCTGCGATATCAACAAAACAGTGCGCAACTGTTGTCGGGCGCGCGCCATTTATGTCGAAGTTCTTTTGCGGTTGCTCCCGAGCAACCGCGAGAGCCGCAGAAAGTATGACGTCACACCTCCAGACCCAGTTCTGTGATTCTGTGATTGGCGGACGATTTAGCTCCGCCCTTTTGGCCGCGGGGGCCGCAACGACTTGAACAGCACTCAGGTCAAAATGTCGACACTTTATTTTTGGGCGCAATGCAAATTTCTCAATCGTCGCAAGCGACACGATAGATAGCCATTTCCGAGACATCTGTGACGACGGTATCGGTCAACTTGAGATACAAATATTCGTCTTAAAGTATAGCCCGTGCAGTGTTCTATCAATTGCACACTTAGCAATGCTTCACAGACCTATGGTTTTCTTAACACTGGTTATCACAGACATCGTCGCTACTTGACATTCTAGGTCTGCGTATATTTCCAACCACGGCCCGCCGCACAGCCTCGCCACACATGCGCATAGTTATTGCCCGATCGGCCTGTGTGGGTCAGACCAGGACAGAGCGGTGCAGATTCCGCCAAGTATCGGCCGGCACCGGGCGAGCTATCAAGCCGGTCCTGCCACGCCTCGGTGCGGGATTCAGCCAGCTATCGTTTTGCCTACCGTGGGAGTCTCAGAGCTAGGAAAGATCATTAGTAGAACGACTGTACATTGTACATCAACCATGTTTTAGCTTTAAAACATCGCTCAGCTTACTATCTACGTGCCACTCCACTGAGCTACCTGTACGCGTCTGCGATATCCTGCCTACCATCAGACACGCGTCGGCTGCGGCGCTGGAAGGAGCACAAGCTGAGCAAGGCGTCCGGCCAGCAGCGCGACATTATCGCCGAGTACGACACGCCCGGCTCGACGGCGTTCGCGCCGCTGACCCGCCAGGGAGCCGACGTGGACCACCTGCGGGGCCAGCCGCGCCGCCTCCAGCTGCCCTACCTGGAGACACGCAGAGGTACGGCGTGGACGGCAGGGAAGGCGAGGTGACCAGATAGATGGTAATAGGAGTAGGGGGCAGAGACCGCGAGATCTAAGGCGACACGGCTGACAGTATTCGTCAACGAGGAGCTTCCATCGAACACAGACATATTTGTGTGTCTGGTGCCATTATCACAGGGCGTCGCCGTCGTTCAGCAGATAGCTCATAAGGTTTAGACAAGAGCCATCGTGCTTAAGCTTAAAACTCCCATTGGTGTAGTTAATTGCCACATCGCTCACAGTTTTCTTGGATATCAACAGCCTGACTAATTGCCGACTTGGTCTAACTAGCTCTGAGCGCACGTACCGACCAGTTGTACATCTCACCAGGCGTAATGATAATGGTGACGACGTCGCTCTCTTACGTCAGGTGTGGAGACGCTGGATGAGGTGTATGGTGAGCAGCTGACGTCGCCCGTGATCCAGATGCCGGACCTGCCCGTCAGTCACCTGATCCAGCAGCGCTACTCCCGCAAACACCTGCTGCAGAAGGAGCTGCTCGACGTCCACAGGATGATCAAGGTCAGTACCTTGTCGAGGCTTGAACAGCGACGAGCGACATTGCAAACTCGCAGAAATATGAACGCGTGAACTGCATTAGAGGAGAGTGCGTTGTGGAGGCTATTTGCTGGTCAAATAATCTTCCATAGTGTGATTTACGGTGGAAATGCTTGCTTGGCAGCCTATGAAAACCCTAGATGGGCAGTGGTTTTGTCACAAAACTAAAAAGTACAATCAACTGGCGCCAGTTCGTCAGCCACCGAAGCTGTCTCCGCCAGCCCCAGGCATAGCAGCGGCCAGACTCGCCGTTTGACCGGTCTCCCCTTCACGCCAAACACAGCAGCCTTTGACCCACCTCTGACCGGCCTTCCCCGCACGGCAGGCGGAACAGGAGCTGGCGGCGGCCGGCGGCGAGCCGTCTTCTCCTCGCTTTCTGGAGCAGATCGTCCACCCGCCGCCGCGGCCGGTGACGCCCACCGTGACCGCGCCCGATCCGCTCGACAGCGACAGGACGCAGGCGGCCATCTGCCTGCAGCGCATACTCAGAGGCAGGGCCGTCCAGATCAGGGTAAGCAGCAGGACCGAACAGTTCAGGGTAAGGCAGGACCGTCCAGACCCGGGTAAGCAGCAGAGTCGACGAACAGGTCAGGGTAAGGCAGGGTTGAACAGTGGTCCTGCAGGCACAACAATCAGGGTGCTGTGTGGAGGGCGAGTTGTTAAAATCCGAAACAAGTCGAGAAATACGCCGTGCTCACGAGCCGTCTTTAAATAACGGTGCATTGCCGGTATTCCGTTCTTTTTCAGATAATACTTAAAGAAAACAACCATTGTGAAAATGTGTTGCCTAACCCGGTATTGACTGGGGTATCAGCAGAACGCCATTGACGGGGGGAGGCGTTAAACGCCCGCCCCCTGGTTATCTTCTGAACCAATGATTGCAGCGAGACGCGCAAGGCGGCAATCGAAAGCTCTCAATGAGACGAATCTAAAGCATGCTAAAAAATGATGGCAAAGTGAGGTAAAATGTCAGGTCACGGTCAGTTCGAAGGTCAAAATAGGCGTATTTGAGTTTATGGGCCATACTTTCCATCCAAAGCCTTCGATTGCGACCAGTTTCACCCAAAGTGCTGCCAAAGGTATGATACATATCCCGCATGAGCCTAAAGTGAGATTGTTGGCCAAGGTCAAGGTCGGGTCACAAAAGGTCACTATGCTCAAAATATCTACGAAAGTCATGCAACACATGTTTGATGAGTTATTTCCCACGTATAATTCGACAGTGATAGTAATTTTAACACCTGACTTCATTTACGGCAAGCCAATTTCAAGTCTAGGTCAGGTCACCGAAGGTCAACATTTTACATTGTTAAATCTAAACAAAAAAGGCATGTTGCTAGACCAGTTTTGTCTCAGTTGTTTTGAAATACAGCGGAGACATTTATTTGTCTGTACCTAGTCGATAAAAGCCAAAAACGCTATTTCAAAATATGACGTCATGAGTTACCCATACTTTAGATGTCATAAGTCAAAAATGGAGATATCAGTTTGCAATGTGGTATGGTAGTTGCATAGTTATGGTTCTCTGACATATCTTCCGTTTTTTGTTTAATATTTCAGAAATTTTTGATTTTGTGATAATTTTCCCAAAAAAAAACGTTTGGGGGGGGGTCAAAAACTTTTTTTCTCACAAATCCGAGATAGCCAGTTAGTAGCCGTTTCAATTTGCTATCGTTTGCCGTTTTTCGATTGCATTTTGCTTCAAATGTGGCATGTGTTCGGTCTGGCAAAGTTTAGCTGATTTTGGTGTGAAACTCGTGTGTAGTGACGTCGCTAAATTCGCTATAACGAGAGAGAAATGCATATGTTCATTCGCGTCCCATATAAGAACATATTAGCGTTATTCAAACCCATTATGCGTTCTGCCTACCTGTCCCATTGAACGTTACACACCAAACCCCGCCGGCGCCCCACCTCAGGGTGTTTTCTCCCTCTTCCTGGCAGATGGAGCGCGGCGTGGAGCGGCGGTACGATCTGATCCAGGAGCTGCGCGGCACGCACGCGCTACAAGACACCGCCATGGAGGAGAAGGGTCGCGACCAGCGTCGCGTGCTCTGCATGCAGCGCATGAGGGACGTGGCTGGAAAACAGGCAAGTCAGGGGGCGAGTCAACAGGCGAGGAAAACTGGCAGGTCTGGGTGGGGAGATGGCACGGACTGTGATGACTGCAGCCGAGGGATCCATCGCAACTGGCAAACAGAGAGACACTGAAGCTAAATGAGTCTGATGGTGGGATCGAAAAATATTACTAAATTGGAGACGGGCATGGGGTATGAGACAGTGATTGTGCTGAAAGCAGTGGACGGAATGAGTGATAGTCTGTGCAGTATAAAGACCCATTTGAAACTGAATCATTGAATACCCGACAAAGTATCTATCGGATATACACGTGTCCCGTGCGCATGATTGGGTTGGGCAGCTGTCTCGCACCGAACACGCCTTGTTCGCTTGTACGATATCCTGAATATCACTGCTGTCGCGGCTCCCTCTGACAGGACCAGTACGTGGACGAGGCGCTGAGCAGGATAGAGGGCGCCACGGTCGCCCGGCTGCTGGACCAGCTGAGTAACGAACTCGTCCGGCTGCAGGTCAGTCAGTCAGCGGCTCACTGCAGCTGCAGATGCCCCGCGGCACCGGCCGTCTGGTGATGCCGGCAGGGTTCCACAGTGCGATGACGTGACCTGTGTTAAAACACTACTGTGGTGTGAACATATTGTTGCATCTACACAATTTTAGTATGTAGTAGAAATGGTGTCCCCACCGTGCTCACGACTGCAGTCCGGGAAGGTAACTGACCCGCCTGTACAGTCTCACTGACCCGTCCAGTGTCCGTGCGTCTTCACCGGCGTGCCCGTCTGTACGTCTGTGACCGCAGGAGGAGCGAAGAATCCACGCGTTCGTGTTAATGGCCGAGCGGGAGCGGCAGCGGCGAGAGGCGGCCGAGGCCGGACTGCGCCAGAGACAGCTCAGGAGACGCCGAGAGATGGACGAAATATTCAAACGGGTAACACACGCTGATGACGATTGGGGTTTACCGATGCACCGACTACTTCAGCCATAGGGCACCACAAACTGAGATAATAAGGAGTTGCTACTTTGTGAGTTCCTTTTCCATCCGCCCGTTTTCTGGCTTAAAAATCACTTAACATCTTGAACATAACACTTGGCAAAACGTAACCCTTTCTTCACTTCACTTCTGTACTGTCATTACTATTGTTTTACCCGCCACTTTAACTCTGCAGCTGCACGGTTGCGTTTGATCACAATGTACGGAACTCTTTGTTCTCGTTATAACTGCATGCCCGTTCCGCTGCTCTGCAGACTATGAAGGTGCACCAGCAGTCGGTGGACACGTACCTGGAGGACGTGATCCTGGAATCGACGGAGCGCACGGCCGACCAGCAGGCGCGCCAGCACGTCCGCGACCTGGCCGCCCACCTCAACGACATCGTCCACGATCTGGAGGAACAGTGAGTGACGGCCGCCGGGGCAGGGGAGGGGGTCGGGATGAATCAAGTGTTAATATAGCAAACAAATCCAGGTTGCTATTTTTTTTTTAAATAAATTTAGTCCGAATGTTTGTGAATGGATGGATTTCCGAGGTCAGGCTCCGCGCTAAGCATAGCTTGTTGCGCAGGCCCTGACCCCACCACCCGATCAAGCAATTCCTGGCGTCCGACAATTTAGAAGCGAAAGTTTTACGTGCCAGACATACCTGGACACGGTCCGCCCCGCCCTCTGACGTCACATGACCTTGAGTGCGACCGCTGCCACCGGCCACAGGCCATCCCAGTCAGGGGCAAATAGCGAGCGCCGAAGCGACTCGAACCCGGGCTGCCACTACCGTGTGAGGTCAGAAGCCCGGCGCTCTCCCAACTGAGATACAGGGGCGGATTAATGGAACCAGTGCTGCGCTGTAACCTTAACCGATATCCTCTCGCCTTGGGTTTATAGAATGTATATTTTGTGGAAATTTTGTCGGGCCCAATCGTTTCTGGTCTCTGGATAGCCCCAGTGACAATACAGAACAAATTATATAACTATTTCTTCGTTTTTATGTGGTGGTGGTGCTGATTTGGGGTTTGCGTGCGCCGAAATTCTCCCATCTTCATGGTACCGCGTAATATCATGTGTTACGCTGGTGCTTCAGCGCTAAACGACCATGGTAACGGTGTGTGAACGCCAGCCGTCCTGACCGTCCCGCGTCTCCGCGTTCCCCCACCAGTCCGCGGGACCAGTGGCAGTCGGAGGAGCTCGTCTCGGAGCTGCTGCACAGCTTCGTGCTGCCGGAGGTGCAGCGCAGCGAGACGCGCGCGCGGCTGCGGCGCCACCAGCAGCGGCACCTGGCCGCCGCGCGCGACGCCGTGCGCGCCGAGCTGGGCGGCACCGGCTGCCCGGCCGTGGACGCCAGCGCCGAGCAGCGCCGCCGCATGGCAGAGGGCACTGTGCACAGCAGGAGGGACGTTCAGGTACAGGCCGGCCGCAGCCAGTCGTCAGAGACGGAGTGAGGAGTGGCGGTGGAGTGTGGCGTCAGGAGCGTGACGACCATCTACACAGCGGAGCCGGTGCGGCATCCGTGCACGGGCTGTGCATAGTTCGAGAAGTTGATCCTCCTTCGCGACGACCAATGGAACTAGTCTCCAATGCAGGGAATTCTAGTCACGGTTCACCAGTTTCGTTTGTTATCGTTTTGTTTGTTCCTGCTGTCCCTGGGACATCGCATCCTTTCCCCAACGTCCAACGTTCTGCTCTTTATGGCTCTCCTTTTTCATTTGTCCCGGACTCATGTTTTTGTGCATGCCTTAACTTCATTTTGAACTACTTTCTGACATGAGCCATGTCATTGTGTACGAGAACATCTATCCCCAAATCGCTAAGTCAAAAAGTCGATAAAAACAAGTGTGATGATCTCACGGGCGGCTGCACCACACCTCTATTGAATCACGCACCTCCCACGCACACGAGTGACTAGCCTCTTATTACGGAGCGCGGCGCTTTGCGCAGTCAGGTAAAAATCACTGTGCGATCATGTGTCCAATCATCCAAATCACCCATCAATAAAATATCACGAGTCACGATTGTTTGGCCGCGTGGCCAGGACCAACAGCCTCTCGTCAATATCGATCATCGACCACGTCACAGAGACCAAGATTTTCGCTCACGATTGGCAAGCCGCGGGGTGGGGACCAGCGTTCACCATTGAACGATACCGGCAGCCGATGTCCAATGATTGGGTGGCCGCTCGGCCGACGTTCGTGATTGGTTGTCGGCGACGAGGTTTGCCCAGAAGTGGTGGAGCGGCGTCGGACGGATACCGCGCCGGAGGGAAGCCGGGCGAGCACCCGCCAGCTGGGGTCGCACAGTCACCCGCCGAGTGAGATGAGAGAGTAGATCATCCTGCGGAACAGTCAGCATGGACGTTAGACAAGGATGCTGGCGGTCATTGCGTTCTGGGGTGGGTTATCTCGAGATGGCTGACCCCGCGGCTGTCACCCGGTTCAAACTACACAGCCTGGAGTCGAGTGCGTGAACTGCTGATCAGACACAATTGAGCGTAACGAGGCGGGACGAGACGGAGAATGTCCTAACAAGCGTGGTGCCTGTATACGCCACGTTCAAACTCCACTGCTTCGTAACAACAAAGCGCCAGTACAAAGATCGTTCGGGAGTGTCGCATGACAACACCGAAATCGCCAGTGTGGACGGAGGACTGGGTGCGGCGTCGAAGGACACGGACGTTTAACATACGAGGCCACGGGAACGTTGGCCGTGAACTGACTGGGACAAATGAACACCTGAAAACAAATGAAATAAACACCCTGGGATGCGTAACACCTCACCAGTCTGATGGAGCTGTTGCCAGCTGGCCTGGTTTTCACACTCAACTCCTGGGGGACCGATGCTTCCAGCCACCGTCACCCGTCAGGCCAGCAATGGTGTCATTGTTTCCAAAGTAATCTTCAGTACACATTAGGGTGGCTCAATTTATACCTATGTCGGAAAATTCTAGTGGATACAGGTTTTGGCCATGCATTTGAACATGCTGAGTGCAATGGTGCACATTAAAATTAATTTTAACGACGTTTAGGGGTCGCGGAAAATCTTTGAAAATTGCGATTTTGCTCATTTTCGGCTAAAATCGGGGCATAATTGCGCAAAACACACACATTGTACAACTGTGGGATGCAGGGACGCATGAAACGAATATAACTGACATTCAGCTTTCGTTTGACGCCTTTCCCGAGTATGTAACACTTACGGTTGACTTTGTACACCCATACATACACATCAATATTTGTCCCCGCGGCCCCGCCGGCAGCGTAGGTTCAAATCCCGCCGCGCGGTCTTTCAGCCGAATAGGGAAACTTTCGCCCGGGTGTGCGGTCTCCTAAGGACACAAAATGTTGCTTGGCTATTCCTTGTTAAAGTGAATGATGCCTTTTGCATTTCAATTAGGATCATATGAGAATATAAATGAAAACGTATGTTAACCAGTACCTATAGATTTGTAAATATGTATTTTCTTATAAAATACGCGTATACCAACAATGAAACGACCGCGCACTGGTGCGCACACGAAATCAGGGGTTTCAAGAAGATGTCAAGCTACTGGCATTCGTCTGCATTCTCATGCTCTCAAATCTACCTAAGCATATGAAAATAAGGCAACAGCATCACCCTAGAAATCATGTATAAACCTCACCTCACCCCTACACTGTTAAGGCGTATCCAACTTATTAACACCAGCCAGTCAGAAAATGACTATCTACAACTTCAGTGTATGCAAACCATCCTACAAATGGTTCAACACGCATTGACTAAAGAGCATAACTTTGTGCCTGTACCTAGTCTTATATATGCTGCGGCTGTGTACCTGCTGTGTATGCTGGCTGCGTCTGGGTTACCTACATTTTCTCCAGCGTTGACTTCTTGCAGTCAGGTTACTACCGGTAGCCTGTGGATCTCAACCACCTGCATAAGTGCTTGGAGCTTGGTCTCATCTTTGGCGGACGTGGTTATGAAGTCGTCGATCATCTTAATGCCACGCTCGGCGACATCATTTGTCGCCTTGAGGCTGGTGACGAACTCACTGAACTTATGAAACTCGTCGTTCTGCCCTCACTCAGCAGCCGGCAGGTGGAGCCAGGTTGGTTCGCAAACGCCGGCGCGTAGATGAGCGCCAAGAAGTGCACCATGCGACGCAGCAGTGCGCGCAGCTCCTCCTCCAGGCCGAGCTGGTCAGCGTACAATGTACAATGAGTCAGCGTACAATGTACGCTGACCAGCTCGGCCTAGAAGAGGGGCTGTGCGCACTGCTGCGTCGCATGGTGCGCTTCTTGGTGCTAATCTACGCGCTGGCCTGCCCCGTGGCCGCCGACCCGCCGGCACTGGATCTGGCGCTCCACCAGGACCTCATCCACTACAAGACGGTGGATATCGACGTGGCCGAGGCGGCTCCCCTAGTGGCAACGCGCCATGTCTGGTATCTGCGGCCGCAGCTAGTTCCCCCTGGTGCTGTGTAGCCGAATTGTCTGGGGAGGAGAAAGAGACCATGGCGCGCGCGCTTCTGAGCTCCGGCAAGCCTGAGGATTACACCGACAAAAACTAGTAATCGTAGAGTCAACTGAGCTCCCGGAGCTCGTCGATGAGCGGTCGTGGCTCCTTTTCGTTCATATGGTCATTTGCGATCCGTCTTGGCTCCACCTGCCGGCGGCTGAGTGAGGGCACAACGACGAGTTTCATAAGTTCAGTGAGTTCGTCACCAGCCTCAAGGCGACAAATGATGTCGCGGAGCGCGGTATTAAGATGATCGACGACTTCATAACCACGTCCGCCAAAGATGAGACCAAGCTCCAAGCACTTATGCAGGTGGTTGAGATCCACAGGCTACCGGTAGTAACCTGACTGCAAGAAGTCAACGCTGGAGAAAATGTAGGTAACCTAGACGTAAGGGTAGCCGCAGCATATATAAGGCTAGGTACAGGCATAAGGTTATGGCTGGTGTTAAAAATAAGCTGGATACGCCTTAAAGGGACTATCCCACCTTAACATTATATTTGAGTTGAGATAGCCATTTTGATGGCTTGGCATTGCAATTAAGTATGGTAGCAGATACAACAACCACAATGATCTAATCAAAAAGGTAATAGAGTTCGAGATAATTTTGACATCTGTAAACAAATAAGGCCCATGTGTATTTGAATAGGGCCTCTAAACCGACAGCGTCGTCTCTCTTTAGTCTTTACCCAACTGGTAATGATAGTCGACTTGTTTAAGGTCAGCCTTGGAATATTATCATCTTTCATTCTCGATCCCCGGGTGTTTCGCAATCTAGAGGCTAGCACTATCAGCTGGAGTTGATGCAGCAGTTGGCCGTCAGGGACCGCTTAGTGAGCCAGGGTGTTATGACGTAGCAAGCAAATGGTACCAGTTAAATATTTAACGCTAAATATGTATTTATTTATAAATAAATAAATCAATCAATATTTAGTGGTACCATTTACGTCATAACACCCTGGCTCACTAGCGGTCCCTGGCGGCAAACTGCTGCAACAACTCCGGCTGATAGTGCTAGCCAATGTAGACAGCGGGTGGTTCGCTTTTCTGCGCAATAGATGTCGACAAAAAAATTGTGCCATACATTTGGCAACACAAAGGATTTCCCTGCTATTTAAAAAAAAATATGACGTCACCAACCCAACTTTCCGCTTAAAACTAAAGGTTGAATATCTTCTAAGATAAGCAATTTTTCGGCAATTTTTTTAACGAACATGATCAGGTGACCTCGCCTACTATGTAGACATACAATTAAGTGTGATTCGACAACTTGCAAAAAGGTGGGGCAGTCCCTTTAATTGCAATGCCTAGCCATAAAAATGGC
>JAXIVJ010006753.1:20000-64858 GCA_036785665.1 Chirona hameri | reverse complement strand
TGTTGTTTTTTGGGAGTGGTGGTGTTAGGATGTTAGAGGTTTGATGTGGATGATGTTGAGGATTGAGGTGTTTAGTTAGGATTTGGGTTTGGATGGGTGTGATTGGTTGTGATGATAGTGAGGAAGGTTAGGGTGGTTGGTGTTGGGTGTTGAGGTAGATTTGTAGGATTGTTGTGGTATGGATTGTTTATTTGGGTGGGTTTTTTGGTTTGTGTGTTGGGTATTGATTGAGTTTTGGAGTTGTTATTTTTTTGGAGTTGTTGTGAGTGATTATGGGATGGTTGGGGGTTAGAGTGTTGGATGTGGTTGGTTATAAGTAGGATGGGGGTAGTTGGTGAGTGGATGGATTGGGGATGGATGAGGGTTGGATTTTTGGGTTTGGTGTTTGAGTTTGGTTTGTTAGTGGGTGTGGATGGGGTGAGTTTATTGTATGAGAGATGGGGTGGAGGGTGGGTGATAGGATGTTTTTTTGTTTTATTGGGATTTTGTGTAGATGTGGGTAAGTTTGTTGGGTGAATGTATAATTTGTTTGATGTGTGTTGGGGGTTTGGGGGGTGGGTGGAAATGTGAGGAGGTATTGTGGGAAGGGGGGTGGGGAGTTGGTGGGGGTTTTTGGTGTTGGTGGTGATGGGGGGGGGTTGTTGTTGGGGGGGGGGGTTGGGGGGTGTTTGTTGTGGGGGGATTGGGTTTGTAGGGGGTAAAGGATTGGGAGTAGGGGTTGGGGGAGTGGTTGGGAGGTTTGAGTGGGGTAGTTGTTGGGTATGGGTGGGATGTTTGTGGGGTGTAGTTGTGTGGGTTGGTGTAGTTTTTTGGAGTTGTGAGGGGGGATGGGGGGAGATTTTGGTGGTTTTTGTGAAGTTTGTGGGTTTAGGGAGTGGTGAGTTGGTGGTGGTTGTGGTATTGTGATTGTTTTGTGTAAAATTGGTAGTAGGTGTTTAGAGGTAGGGGTGAGTGATTTGGGGTTGGGGTGTATGTGAGTTGTTTGTGTGGTTGGGGTGAGAGTGGGGGTTGTTTTAGTTTGTGTTATAGTTATATGGGTGGGGAAATATAAATAAGATTGGGGATTAGAAGTGGGGAGGGGATTAGGATTATGATTGGAGATATAGGGTTTGTTTTTTTTGTTATTAGGATGAGATGTTGATATTATGATTGGTAAAATATGTTGGGGGGGTGGGGGGGTGGTGGGATGGGGAATTTGATTGGGGGGATAAGTGATGGGGGTTTAGGGTTTGGGGGTTGTATTGTTGTTGGTATTGGGAGTTGGGTATGTTGAGGGGTGGTTTGAGGGTGTTTGTGGGGGTTGTGGGGTAAGTGGATGGATTGGAGGTTATAAATGTTGTTGTTGATTGGGTTTGTGTTTTTGAGTGTGTGATTGTGGTTGTTTGTTGGGATTGGTTTGTGGTGAGTAGGTGGTTGTGTGTGGGTGTGGGTGAGTTGGTGGTGTTGGGGGTGATGGTAAGAGGTTGGGGGATGGGTGTGATATGATTGGTGGGTGGGGATGTTTGAAGAGGTTGGTGTGTTGTTTGTGTTTTATGTGTATGTATTGGGGGGTGGTGATTGTATTTGAGTAATTGATTGAATAAATTATGAGTGTTTAAAATTTTGGGATTGTTGTAGTATGATTGGTAAATATAAGGGGTGTTGGGGGAGGAGTTGATGGTATGGATGAGTAATGGATAGGGTTGTACGTTAGAAAGTTTGTTGTGGTGATGTGAATTTAGTATTGGTGGGAGTTGTTGTGGTTTAGGATGTGTGATTGGTATGTGTAAGATAGAGAGGTTCGAGATGGGGGTTGTGAGGGTAAGTGTGGATGGTTGGGGTTAAGGAAGTAATGGTGTTGATGTATTTGTAGGTATTTGAGTAGTTGATTATTTGAGGATGGTGATGGATTGGAGGATGTTATGGTTGGGTGAGGTGGTGATTGAGAATGTGATTTGGGTAGATATGGTAAAAGGATTGGGATGTGGTGTTTGACTGTGTTTGATGATTGGGGGTCGGAGGTTGTTAGTTGGGTAGTTTTTTGTTTGTGTATGGTTTATGATAGGGTGGGGTAGAGAGGTTTCGTAAGGAGAAAGTTGTGATTGTCCTACTTGAGTCTCCATAGACCTTGTACCTGAGGTCAATATTTTAATTTGTCCTAACTAGGTCACAAGTTATATAGTACGATGTGCCTTGATGATATAAACCCCGTTTGGTGGCAACAGGATTGCTTTATCTTCATTAGTAGAAGTTATTTTCGAAGAACTGTCTTGCCCAAATCAGACTTCTTGACCTTTCATGATATCTGGATCCTTAAATTATTGACCTAAGATCAAATTTGAGGGCTCAATGTTGATGGTAAATTTCAATGTCTTGCTATTTCACTTTTCCTAGCTATCATAGTTTTTTTGAGATATTCAAGAATGTTTGAAGCCCATGTCCAAAAACTGTGAAATTTGACATTGATGACCTCTGGTGACTTCAATGTTCGCCTGAGGAAACAAACATTTGAATTAACTTAGAATTTCCATGTCCAGAGCTTTCGAACGCTTTTTTCCGCGTCTTTGTAGTACCTTTTGTTTTCGAGTTACTGGGGGTCTTTTTGACCCCCCCCCCCCCACCATAGCGAAGTTGTCTCAGAGGCCCACCAGGGCGCCGGTTAAGAAAAGTCTGAGTAGGTACACTTGATTTGTGGACACCCGGTAACTGTTGACTTAATTCGTAATAACCACCGCGTGGATGAATTCTAATAAATGACTAGATTATGACTATGACTATACTAGACTATGACTACTATGACTATGACGACTATGACTATGACTATGACTATGACTATGACTATGACTACGACTATGACTATGACTATGACTATGACTATGACTATCACTATGAATATCACTATGACTATGACTTTGACTATGACTATCACTATGACTATAACTTTGACTATGACTATCAAACATGTGGTATGCGCTGATAAATTATCAGTCTCTTTATGCTAATCTAATTGTGAACTATTCTTGTTATTGTTGGTCAGTCAGTTCATATGATTGGTTCAGCTAATGTTCAGTTCTGATTGCTTTCTGTCTCATGGGTTATTGCTTTCAGGGGTGGTAAAAATGATTTAACTCTTGCCCGTGCACCGTCCAATTACTGCGTAACCGTGCAGGGGGGGGGGGGGGGTACACCCCCCTAGCGTTTCGGCCCTGATTGGGCTAGATATTCGATTGAAAAACGAGCGTGTTGCTTGTCACGAGAGGAAGCCATTGATACCCGATTTTAAGGTCCTAGGTCATTAGGTGACCTCTGAGGTCATGTCAATGACCCTAAATTCAACCAAATTGTAAATGCGTATAAATTGAATTTAATCGAGCTAGAATCGCGAATGAGCATGCTAAATTTGTGCCAAATTTGAAATCAGCGTCACAAAATGTCCTAGAAACTGCCAATTTCCAAAAAAAGGTCATGTCAGGTTATGTCAGGTAATTTGTGGTCAGTGACCTCGGTTGACCTGTTGGGGCGCATGACCCCAGTGGAACATATAATTATGTACATAAAATGGATCCCATATTTGAAATCAGCGTCACAAAATGTACTTGAAACTGCCAGAAGCCAAAAAAGTAATATGAGGTCATCGGAGGTCAGTGACCGCGGTTGACCTCTGAAAAGGTCAATCGAGGTCACAATCTCAATGGAAACAACAACTGTCACCTGGAAACACCTGTGCATATGCTCCTGGACAACAAACACTATGAAACTGCACAAGTTACAAGGATCAATACTACGGGACGCCAGTTGCGCCCGACATGACCTTGAAAACAGGTCAATGGTCTCGGGTCCTGTGACCTACAACTTACAAATTTCAGAATATGTGGTAAATTGTTCACAAGTAGGGTATTGAAAGTTTCATCGCAATCGGTTGATATTTACACGAGTTATTCCCGAAAAACCGAGGGGGTAGCATCAACCCCCCCCCCCCCCTGCACTGGCGAGGGTTAAGTGGCCCCGACCAAAAGTAGCACATACAAAAATGACCCCAGCACAGCTGGGGTCATTTTTGTTTACTTCACATGAATACCTTAACACCTAGCTGCATGCTCACATCATCCCTATATTTTAACCCGCGCCGTGCCTGGTGGAGGAGAGGGGGTTAAACACCCCCATCAGATTTTTTCGCTGATAGCGGAAAAACGGCGACGTGCAGCGCTGCCATTTTTGGCACAGCTGTTTGTGCATCATTTTCCCACATTATGTAATACAAAATCGGGTCATCTTAGGTCAGGTCACCAGACCAGGTCACATGACCCCACCTCCCAAAGAAAACTTGTGGTCGTACCAGTCACAGTTTTGGGATGATTGGTTTTAAACTTACAGGATTTCATAAGGTCACCTATATCTACAATTCGTTTCTCTTGGATTTGTAATATCAGCGATCTAAGGTCGGTTTAATTTCGTGACCTCCCCATTATATGTCAAAGGAGAAATATTCAAATGCTTCCTATTCTAAGGAGACGCAAGATAGCAGTTTAATTCCTTCTGGATCATGTTATTATAGGCCATTCTTGATGACCTAGGTGGCATTTTTGTTCAGTGACCCCTTCAGGGTCAGCCAAGGTCATCCGAGGTCACCAACAGTTGTATGTCAATAACTCTCGACATAATGACGATAAAGAAGTGAAACTGACACCAATGTGTTTATCGTGTCGCGGCACGTCTTCCCATGTGCAACATGACCTTTTTGCGTCACCACTTGACCTTGACCTGAGGTCTTATTTTTAATTTGCCCTTACCTGGTCAACACTAATATGAATCGAAGCGTCTTGATTATTCAAGCACGATGCCGTCAAAATGATTGCCTTGTCGTTATTAGGTAAAAAGCTATTCGTGATAAACTGTTTTTTTTTAAAATAGCCTTTTTAATATTTGATGAGGTCTGGAGTCTAAACTATTGATCTGACCTCAAATATGAGGACACCTTGGCGATTTAATTTTTGCAAGAGATTTCCACTGCTTTTCTCTGTTTGTTTCTAGCTATCATAGTTTCTGTGATACCCCGTGGCCGGGGGTATCTGGAGCGAAGTCCTAAAACTTGAATATCTGACCTTTGATGACCTCTGGTGAGCTGAATATTGAATTGAAGAAAACATATCTGAAATACCTTTGAACATGCTTGTCGAGAGCTTTTAAACATGTTTTTCCCCGTCTTTCTATCCCTTTTAGTTTTCGAGGTAGAGGGGGTCCCAAAACAGTGAAATCTATCATCCTGACGAGTTCGCCACGGACCGTGCTGGCCCTATGGGCCTGGGCCGGGCCTGGTCCGGGCCTGGGCCGGGCCTGGGCCGGGCCTCAAATTGAAAAAAATCACCGGGCTCTGGACGTTCCTGGGCTGTTGAAGAATGTTGATGTTGTGAATGTTGAAGTAATGCCTCACCGGGCTCTGGACGTTCCTGGGCTGTTGAAGTATGTTGATGTTGTGAATGTTGAAGTAATGCCCGCAAGCTCAGGTCAGAGCTTAACAATATTTTAACCAGCAGTTCACTTCCACAGCAACACACTGTTTCTGTGGCAGTGGCTTTTCTTTTCTTTTTTTTGGATAGCATTGTTGGTTCTTTGTTTCACATTTATACTATACAAGTGAATATGCTAGGATAATGATTGCAAATTTTGTGAAAATAATGATATGATTAATCTGAACGGGCCGGACCGGGCCTGGGCCTCAACATTATGAATTTGACCGGGCCTGATCTTGGCCTGGGTTTGGTGTTCATGGGCCCGGGCCGGGCCGTCCTGGGGGTTCGTGGGCCCGTGACAAACACTGCTGACGATGGACAGTAGACTCATTCAATTGAAAATGCATGTATATACCCCGGCCCCAGGCCCCAGGGAATCCATCGTCCGGATTTTTTTTTCTCGGATTTTTGTTTTAATGTAAATATAAATTATTGGTTGTCAAGAGCTGAAACGCAACTGCTAATTAAAAAATGTTAATGTACATACATACTGACGTGATGAATATGGTGATTAACCCGGCATTGACTGGGGTCTGAGCATAACGCCTCTGTCTGGGGGGGGGGGGGCGTTAACGTCCCCCTGGTTATCTTCCGAACCAATGACCACAGCGAGACGCACAAGACGGCATTCGAAAGCTCTTAATGAGACGAATCTACGCCATGCTCAAAAATGTCAAAGTGAGTTCAAATGTCAGGTCACAGTCAGGTCAAAGGTCAAAATCGGCGTATTTGAGTTTGTGGGCCATACTTTCCATCCAAAGCCTTCGATTGCGACCAGTTTCACCCAAAGTTCTGCCAAAGGTATGATACATATCCCGCATGAGCAAAAGTGAGATTGTTTTCCAAGGTCAAGGTCAAGGTCAGGTCACAAAAGGTCACTATGCTGAAAATATCTACGAAAGTCATGCAACACATGTTGTATGAGTTATGTTCCACGTATAATTCGATAGTGATAGTCATTTTACCGCCTGACTTCATTTACGTGAAGTAAATGTAAATTTTAGGTCAAATTCAGGTCCCCGAATGTCAAAATTTTAAATTTTAAAATCTAAACAAAAAAGGCATGTTGCTAGACCAGTTTTGTCTCAGAAACACAGTGGTGGCATTTATTTGTCCTTATCTAGTCAGTAAAAGCCAAAAAACGCAAAAAATAGAGATATCAGTTTGAAATTTGGTATGGTAGTTGCCTATGTATGGTACTCTGACATATTTTCCGTTTTTTTTATAAATATTTTAGAAATTGTTTGATTTTGTGATAATCTTCCCCCAAAAAACTTTTTTTAGTTTTTGGGGATCAAAAACTAAGATGTTCAAAAATCAGAGACAGCAGGTTTGTAGCCGTTGCAATTTTCTATCTTTTGGCGTTTTTGTATTGCATTTTGCTTCAAATGTAGCATTTGTACGGCCTGGAAACGCTTAGATGATTTTGGTGTAAAACGTATGGGTAGTGCCGTCACTAAATTCGCTATAACTCGAGACAAAAAATCGACGAAATTTCTTCATTTTTGCACACAAAAAGTACAAATGATCTATAAGAAGGTATCCGAAGTTTGAGGTTGATAGCGCTATGAGTCTTTTAGCTATTGCGAAAATTAATCAGGGTTTGGGGGGGGGGCGTTAAACGCCACCCCCCCAGTCAATGGCGGGTTAAGTCAATAATACATCTGAAGTGGTTTTGACGATTAGTAATTTCTAAGGACATGATCGCTTAGTAAATTTTCACATGAATGACTTAATGATTTTTGATAGCATTATGACCCCCGAGTACTTCATGAGAAGGAGCATTTGTCCCTGACCTTATCCATAAGGACAGAACACTTTACCACCCCTGATTGCTTTGTTTGTTTATTTTAGTACCGCTTGCCGCCGCCGCGAAGCGCTCACTCGTTGCCGCTCTTTCCAGTCACCGGCGCCTCTCTGGGGAAGTCCGTTCACATAGACATCCAGTCATCTGAACTCTGGTCCGTTCACCGACAGCCACCGTTGTCTGGGAGACCCCCAGCGCCATCTGGAGCGCCATCACCAGACAGAGACGTGCCATCTAAAACATAAAGGTATTGGGCCCTCCCAGCTGCTCCTGCTTCCTACCACATGGCCACATCCTATCTTGTGCGGATGACACCCAAATCCTTGAATTAGCACCCCCCCCCCCCAATCACGATGACCTCTTGGTTCTGAAGTCGCGGGCCGAGGAAAACATCCAGAGTCTTAGTCTAACACTGGTTTAGTCAAAATAGTCTCAAAATGAATGCCAACAAAACCAGCCTCATTCTTCCTGGCACTCGTAATTCAATTACCAAGACAGCAGACGTTGCACTAAGAGTAAATGACGTCGATATTCGACCTGAAAAGCAAATTAAAATGCTTGGGGTTCTCCTCGACCCGACCCTGAGCTGGGAGCTACACATATCCTACATCGTGCGTCGGACCAATTCCATCCTGATATCCCTCTACAAAATTCGTCACCACTCACCACCTGTCCCCAGAAATCCTAAATCCTAGTTCAGACCCATATCTTCCTCAACCTCCAGTACTGCTCATCAGTCTGGGGTGGTGCCATCAACTGTCACTTGGACATGTTACAAAACGTCCTCCATTTTGCAGCCCCACTGGTGTCTGGACTTTGCCGCTACGACCATGTTAGTCCCGCTCTCCGGGCGCTTGGCTGGCCTAGTATAAGGAGTGTGATTGCGCGTCGGGATGCACTGAACGTGTACCTTCGGGATGCACTGAACATGTACCGTCGGGATGCACTGAACGTGTACCGTCGGGATGCACTGAACGTGTACCGTCGGGATGCACTGAACGTGTACCGTCGGGATGCACTGAACGTGTACCGTCGGGATGCACTGAACGTGTACCGCGGTCTGCATGTGGCAGAAGCCCCTAAAACGCTGCGTGACATGTTTCGCCCGCGTAGCGCTGTTTCGTGGCGCAGGACGCGCGCCACCGCCGCGGGCACCTCTGTCCTCGAGTTGTCCAGTTTTCGGCTGCCGGCCGCGTGGCGGCTCTTCCCGTACAGAGCCGCTGCGTCCTGGAATAGGCTGCCGCGACATGTAACCGGCTCTGTCTGGCGATCGCAGCTATTGCAGCGCCTTCCGAGCTGAACATGTCGAGGATTAGTGGCATGTACTTCATTCGCAAGTAGTGTCATTTGTGTTGTGTCATGCTGGGGTTGTTCATGTTTGTGATTTATGTTTTGACTGGGCCGTAATAGCCACTCGTGGAAGCGCCCTAATAAACGCATACATACATACATAACCTAGTTACACACTACCCACCCGCCACCGAACACTCAGCCATGCCACGCGCAACGTAACTTACATCACACTCAGCGTACTATTTCAAACAGACTTTGGACTAGACTTGGGACGTTCGTAGACGTAAACACATTGCTCATCATCAGCGGTATTGAAACAAATCCATGATCACTACAAACACATCCACAACAAAATATAATCATAACACACATTAATATTAACCCTCGCCCTACGGGGGGCGCTGACAGGCCCCCCCTGAGGTTTTTCTTGAATAACTTTTGACACATTGGGTGCATCTTGCTGACATTTTTGGTAGCTGAGTTTACAACAATTCAACGTAGGCTGTAAAAATTAATTTGAAATTGGTAAAGGATTTTTGGAGATAATAATGTTTTAATGACGTCATGTTGGTAAAAAATGAGAAATATTAGAAAAATCGTAGGGAACAGAGTTTTAAAGCAAATTGCAAACTCAATTCACCAAAGATACAAAATGGCATTCTCTTTAAAATGGCAATCTCGGATTTCCAAATTTTTGGGGTTTTGATCCCTAAAATTGCACAAAAAAATGATTTTTTGGGGAAAAAATCCCCACAAAATCAAAATTTCAAAGATATTCGAAAATTTGGAATAGATGTGAGAAAACTGAGTATGGGCCATACTGATACCAAATTTCAAAGCAATATCTCCATTAGTTCGGCTCGAGACGCGGCTGGGAGCGGTCGCGTGCGTTGCGCTCCGCGAGCCGGTGTAGCGTTGGGGTGACCCGGTCAGGTCAGGCGACCGCCGTTGGCTGACGCTGCCGCGGGCCCTGGGCGGCGGGCGGAAAACCTGTGACGGTGGCTCTGCAGCGTTTCTGCCCAGCATTGCGACGGTACAGTGCAACAGTGAGAGGAACAGGACAGTGCATTTAGTGTTTTCATAACCCGAGGAGTATGGAGAGGGAAGTCACTTCTGAGTCGGCAGTATGCGCGGACTCGCCGGCAGTGGCACGCCCGGGACCGCCAAACAGCAGGGCCGAGACAATGCGCCGACAGCAATCAGTGACGGATATGGTCCGCGAGATGGACAACAGCTCCGCGGCCAACAAGCGGGGCAGAGGAGAGTCCGAGTCACCGGGCCAGCGTGTCTTCAAGACACGAGACACTGGCAGTGAATGGAACAAGTTCGAGGTGATGCTCGACACGGCGCTCGCTAGACTGCGCGTACAGATTCAGGCCGATTTTGACGAATTCAAGGACACAATGAAGCATCAATTAACGGCGGTGGGACAGCGGCTGCGGAAGGTGGAGGACCGGCTGGAGGAGAAGGAGGCGGAGCTGGCGGGGATGGCGGCGACAGTGCGGGACACCCAGCGGGAGCTCAGGGAGCTCCAGACGCAGGTGGAGGAAAATGAGCGGGTCTCCCGGCTGCCGTCGCTGATCCTGTCGGGTGCCGCGGTCCCCAAGAAAACGCCGGCCAGTCAGCAGCCCGGGGCCGGGGAGAGCGTGGAGCAGCTGGCGGTGGACCTGCTGCACCGCCATTTCTCCGGCCTGTCGGTGTCGCGGCACGACATCGACAGAGCTCACCGGCTGCCGGGACGAGGTGACCCGCGCATCATCTGCAGGTTCGTGCAGTCTGGGGCCGGCTCCATCCGAGACACGGTCTACCAGAACAGGTTAGACCTGAGAGGGAGCAGATTCTACATCAGCGAGTGTCTGTCGCGCAAGCGCGCTGATGTGCTCCGGACTCTTGGCGAAGCCAAAAAAGCCGGGAAGTTGTATACAGCATTCTCACGACAGGACCACGTGTACTATAAGCTTAAGAAGTCGGGAGAAAACGTGCGGATTGATTCCGTGCAGGAGGCGCTCGAGAAATTCATTACATAGAGCCCTTTCGGCTAGCTCGCATTCTCGCACCGCCTCAGATGAGTGATACTGATAGGCACTGAACGCGACGGTGCATGAAGCTTTGTGTTGGTAATCTGGCACCTCTAGCCGCCGCGCCGTGCCGAAGTCAGAGCGGGCGGCCGGTTGGCGGTGCCCGGTGATTGGTGACCGGTGGCCGGCCCCGCGGCTGGGGGAGGGCGGGGTCGCGGCCTGGGCCGCGTTGGCGTATGTGGTGGACTGTGTGGGTCGGAGGGATGTTTTGAGCGGACTCGTCGGGGCGCCGCCCGCGCTGGGACCGGGACCCGGCTTATCGTGACGTCACATGCGGGGCTGGACTCTGGAGTGCGGGGGAGGGCGGGCCGGACCGGCCGCCCGGGGCGGGGTGCAATGCGCCCTACCTGTCACGGCGGGAATGGATAGGCGTGCGAGCAGTGATCATGTATTGTACGCGTCATACCTCAGCCTTGTGCGTCGTTAATTCTTCTTGTTCTATAAAGACGAAGCGAGTGTCCTTTAGTTTCGCTCCATTTTGTATTTGCGCTGCTACGCTCTGACCGTTTCGGTGAACCCCTGCCCAGGGGCCCGTGGGGGCGTCGGCGTGACAACACCGCCGAAAATGTTGTAATTGCTGTACTGTGCGTCACTCGAATTTTCTTGGATGCACAATAAAGCAGGACAGTTGTTGAGAGCACTATCCCAAGCGATTTTACTGTTAGTCCATGTTAGCGATAGAGTAGGATGTGACGGTGCTGCCGCCTTGGGGAGGTATTGGAATCTCTGGTGGAGATCAGAGCGAGACAGACGGGGACATTACGGGGGTAACACCTGCGACAGTAAATGACTACGAAAATAGTTTCTTTGAATGTAAACGGGCTCAGAACAACAAGTAGCGCAATGCCGAAGCGGAGAAAATTGTTCACTCACGTGGCTGAAGAATATGAACGTTGAGGTGATATTCTTGCAGGAGACGCATAGTGACTTGCAATTGGAAAACATTATCAGGAACGAGTGGGGCGGCAAATGCTATTTCGCACACGGGGACAACAGGAGTAGAGGCGTAGCCATGTTTTTTCAACCCAAACAGCAAGATAGAATCACTAGGCATAAACTATTGTACGAGTGGAAGGTATATCGTCATGCAAGTAGAGATCAATAAGACAGTGATCGTTCTTGCGAACATATACGGGCCTAACAACGACAATCCCGGAATTTGTGACGAGTTCTTCGAAAACATACCGTGTTATGATTGTGATTCAATGATCCTGGGTGGAGATTGGAACGCTGTGCTTGACGTAAAAAATCGACAGGTTAACCAGAGCACGAAGAGTTGCAAATAATCACAGATGTAAAAAAACGATTACTCAGTTCATGGATCACAGAGAATTGGTGGACATTTGGCGCATAAATAATCCCGGAAGGAGAAAGTTCACATATCACCGCTGTAACCCTATGAGTAAATCGCGAATATATTTTTTCCTAGTTAGTGAGAGCTTTCTGTCCCAGCAGACGAAGCCAACCACGGACATTGTGGATGGCTATTTGGCGGACCATGAAATGATAACTTTGGATGTACAGATTGGGAAATCTACACATGGAAAGTCTTATTGGAAATTAAACAGTTCGCTACTTCTCGACGAGGATTACGTCGGTCGCATTAAACAATGCATACAAGAGACCATTGCAGTTAATGAGACAGACGATGTAAGCAAACACTCGGTTTTCCAAACCGTGTTATGCGTAGTCCGAGGGGAATCCATTAAATTTTCTAGCCGGAAGAAAAAAGAGCACGCGAAAAAGCTTGATTTTTTTTTTAAATGAAATAAATAGCTTTTGTGACGAACCAGCCGACCAGGAAAAAGACCAGCTGGCCAAACTGAAACAGGAGCGAGACCAACTAATAAGTGACCGTACTGAAATAAATATTTTTCAATGCAAAGCAAACTGGCGACAATACGGAGAAAAGGGCTCCAAATATTTTCATAAATGGATCCGCGACAAAAAGGGTCCAACGTCCTATAAATCGTTAGAGCTTGAAAACACTGCACCCGGTAAATGTTCATGTAGGATTGATGAGATGTTGGAAGAAACTGTCATACATTTTGAAAAATTATACGCGCCGCGCCAGTTGCAATCTGACAGTAATCCGGAAGCTTTTCTAATCAATATTAGGCCCTTGTCACCGGAACAAATTCAGATCGGAGAACAGCCTATAACAGGCGTGGAATTGGGGGCAGCACTGAGAGCCATGGCAGATGGTTCAAGCCCAGGGCCCGATGGTTTCACGGCCGAATTCTATAAGGTCTTTTGGGACCAACTAAAGGGGCTGATCTCTCGCGTTTTTGAAGAAATGAGAAGGACAGAGATCATACCATCTCTGATGAAATGCAGTACAACCACGCTCATCCCAAAGAAAGGAAAAAGTACGCAGTTAGTTAGAAATTTGAGACCAATTAGTCTCTTGAACGTCCTGTACAAGCTGATCACGAAGACATTGGCCATAAGACTTGAAAAAATGGCACATGCTCTCATAAATGAAGATCAGACGGGCTTTCTCAAAGGACGGTATATAGGAGAGAACGCAAGGTTATTAATTGATCTAATGAACGAAACCAGTGAGCAGAATATCCCAGGGCTCATAATGCTCTGTGACATACAGCAGGCCTATGACAGCGTTAGCTGGGAATACCTAATCAAGGCACTTAGCAAATTTAACTTTGGTCCGAACTTTAGGCAATGGATATCCATGCTGTACACAGACTCACAAGAAAATCCGATAACCGCGAGAATAAATATGAACGGATGCTTGTCTCGGCCGTACAGTATTAAGCGGGGACTGCGACAAGGATGCCCCCTTAGCTGCCTACTGTTTCTTCTTTGCATTGAACCTCTGGGCCAAACGATACGAACGAGCAGCGGGATTGTCGGTATACAATTCAACGGCACGGAGATAAAAATGTCTGCGTATGCCGATGATACAGCATTGATACTTAACGGAACTGAAGGCTGTTTGCGCGCAGCATTGGGAATCTTTGATGATTTCGAAGGAGTGTCAGGTCTAAAATTAAACAAAAGCAAGACAAGCATTATGTGGATAGAAGCAAGTAAATGGAGACAGGATACGATTTGTGAAGAATTCTATTTGAACTGGACAAAGCAAGTGAATTATCTAGGCGTAGAAATTGGTCCTATAATGGCAAATATGGCGGACCACAATTACTCAACTAAAATATAAAAATTAAAAATGTGTTAATCCCTGGATTAAGCGAGGATTAACGCCTTTCGGGAGAACCCATTTGATTAAATCGATGGCGCTGTCACAACTCGTGTATCTCATGTCCGTGCTAGAAAAGCCTAATACACGCAAATTAAAGGAAATCGAATCCATAATGTTCAACTTTATATGGAATGGAAAAAGGGATAGGATCAAACGCTCCACAATGAGAAATGTCTACAGCAATGGTGGTCTACAAGTCCCGGACCCATCGACCCAAGCGGATAGCCTGAAGGTCACATGGATCAAAAAATTCCTTGACGAAAGTAATCACGCTAAATGGAAGCGGGTAATGCAAAATAAACTCCTTGTCGGAGGATCACTCTCCGTCTTCGAGTGTAAGCTGTCAAAAAGAGAGGTAAAATCTAAACTCCCAAATAAGTTTTGGCGAGAAACTTTTCAGTCCTGGCAAAAAATGGTAGCAAATGAGCTGGAAACAGACGAATCAGTCTTGTATGAAGCTTTGTGGCTGAATAAAGACCTGAAGTTGGAAAAGAATGTCGGAATTCCAAAAAAAGCAGCTCATCAAGCGCGGTGTGGTACGCATGAAAGACGTGTACGATGACGGTGCACGGAGGTTGATGACGACCAGCGAACGACACATACATATAATTTTGGTAATTTTTTAATGTGGCACGCAATGCTAAGCGCAGTTCCACAAGAGTGGAAACATACATTACGCCGTGGGAAACCTAGGGTCAAGAGTGCAAGGCCAGAAATTTACGTTACGCTAAACAAGACTACCAAAATAGCTAAATGGGCATACCCAATATTAATGAAAACATGTGAGGTTTCCAAGCCTATCAAAGCGCAAACTAAGTGGGAGTGCGCAGAGTGCGCAGGTATCATGGCCACTTGTCTTTAAGTCTCTTTTTGCCAGCACCAGTGACGTAAAACTAAAATGGTTACAATAGCGCATCCTGCATAGAATACTGCCAACGAATAGATCTCTAAGCTTGTTTGGAATCAAGGAGTCTAGTAAGTGCGAACGTTGTTCTGACACAAACGAAAATATTTACCATGTGTTTTGGGGCTGTAGGTACTCAAAAAGATTTTGGACACGCTTGCAGGGAAAGTTGTCCTTACCCCAGACTCTCACATCGGAGGAAATTATTCTAGGAAACGCAACTAAAAAAGGGAAATGGGCGGCGGCACCGTTACGCATGTGTATATTATTAGGTAAGCAGTTTATTTGGCAATGTAGATGGTCCGGAGAAATCCAAGACGTCGAAAGCTTCGCTCGTTATGTTTCCATGTACGTGTCTGTTGAGAGATGTATTGTAGAGCGTAAAGGAGGAATAAAGAAGTTTGACGAGACCTACAGTAACCTATCCGACGTACTGTGTAAGCAGGAGAGTACTGTGTAGCATAGGAAAGGCCCCCGCCCTTCCCCACCCGGGCTAACCCGGGACCGGCCCTCAGCATCAGCTGCGGGGTCGGTCGGCCGGCCGGGCGTGCGGGGCGCCGGCCCGCCCCACTGACCGACGGCTCGCGCGCCCGGCCGGTGGCGAGGGGACGCCGCTTCGCGAACGGGAGCCGCTGAAAAACGCGAGGCGGCGCGGGCGGGGGTCGCCTATGATGGTCGCCTACGATCTACTGTATGTTATTACTGTTAACTGTTGTATGTTACTGTATGTCACTGCTTACTGTATGTTGAGGTAAAAATATCCTTTTCTTACTGGAAAAAAAAAATGACCCCCGATTACTTCATGAGAAGGAGCATTTTGTCCCCAACCTTATCCATAAGGACAGAACACTTTACCACCCCTGATTGCTTTGTTTATTTATTTTAGTGCCGCTTGCCGCCGCCGCGAAGCGCTCACTCGTTGCCGCTCTTTCCAGTCACCGGCGCCTTTCTGGGGAAGTCCGTTCACATAGACATCCAGTCATCGGAACTGTGGTCCGTTCACCGAAAGCCACCGTTGTCTGGGAGACCCCCAGCGCCATCTGGAGCGCCATCACCAGACAGAGACGTGCCATCTAAAACATAAAGGTATTGGGCCCTCCAGCTGCTCCTGCTTCCTACCACATTAGGGTGGTCCTTAAAAATAAAATTTCGAAATTAGACCGGGACGCCCACTAATATTGTTCCTTTTGTGGTAGAAATAGTCCTTAAAAAAATATAAAAAATAAATATTAATATTTAGAGGTCGCCCAAGCAACTTATATATTTGTGTTAACAGTTTAGGCCCAGCGCTGCGCAATAGGATATTCATTCAAAGTTTATCGGGTTTCGCGCCACAGAGTTCGTTACCATGGCAACGGTGGTTGTTTGATTGTTGGCACCGCGTGACGAGACTCCCGCGCAAAGGCCCCGGCTGTGCGGCGGAGGCAGCATATTTGGTCTGAGAGGTGGAGGAGCGCGCTGCACGATTTTTGCTGCAGGTGAGTGCCCTTTTGTACTAATGATTTACCACAAATTTATATTTGTTTTATCCGATTGTTTATCTTTCTACGATGCATTATGACAATTGTATTGAACATTGAATCGAAAATGGTCGACTCGAATTTTGTGATGTATATGCCCCCCCCCCCTCCGTTGTTGTGTAAAATATTTCCCTCCCGTAATGGGTAATCGCCGAACGCTAAACGTTCCATTTGATTTTGCAGGATCGCGATGTGAGTCGCAATGGCTGCTACACGCGCAAAAACTTCAGTGTATCTGGTGGGGACGGTCGATGATGACATTAAGGGATCTAAGCTCCCGTCTAAGCGCCAGGCTTTGGCATACTTCTTCAACCTTCACCTGGACGGCAAGATGCCTGTGAAAGATGCAGCAGCCCGGACTATCGATATAGTTGCGGCCTTCTGGAATCGCGCTCGGATTCCGATTCAAAAGGAACAGCGATGCCGTGAGAAGGTGCTGAAGCTCTTCGTCACGTGGCAGACACTCAAGAAGCACCGCAACCGGAAGTCAGCAACCCAGGCGAACAACGAGAAAGCGTTCGTCGACGTTCTGGACGACCTATTCGACGTGGCGCACGCCGACGCGCTCTCCATTAAGAACAACGAGGACAGGGAATTCTTGCTGGCTCAACGTGAGAAGGGAAGGCGCGGTTGCATGACGACGGTGGACAAGACCCTCGCGGAGAAGGAGAAACGAAAGAACAAAGCCGAGAAGAGGACTGAAAGGCGACGTCGCCGCGCTGACGAGATGTCGGCCTCGACGAGTGCCGTGGCGACTCTGGCATCTTCGTCAAACAGCAGCGATGCGTCGTCAGCAGCGGAAGAATCCGAGGATGAGGCTACCGGAGCCTTCAAGTGTACGGTATTCCCTCCGAAGCGCGGAAGGAAGGAGATTATGTCACCAAACTTGGCAGCGGCGCTGGACCGGCACAATATCTCGGACCGAAAGGCAGTGGCTGTCATCGGCGAGACAGCCAAGAGTCTCGGTCATGACATTCAGGAAATGGTGATGAACCGAAGCACGATTCGTCGGAACCGACTGCAGCATCGAAAGGAGTCCGCTATGAAGCTGAAGGAAGAGTTTGTCACGAGCGGGCCCCTCGTTGTCCACTGGGATGGAAAGCTGATGCCGGACATCACCGGGCGCAGCTCCGTGGACCGCCTTCCTGTCCTTGTTTCCGGCAAGAGGCTTCTGCAGCTCCTGGGTGTCCCAAAACTGCCGACCGGGACGGGTCGTGCACAGGCTGACGCCGTGACGCACTGCATTAAGGACTGGGGCCTCGAGAGCAACGTCCGTGCGATGTGTTTTGACACAACCAGCTCCAACACAGGCCGACTGAACGGCGCCTGTCTGCTCATCGAACGAGACCTCGGCGTCCAGCTTCTGCACCTGGCGTGTCGCCACCACATCCTGGAGCTGGTCATAGGCGCCGTCTTCACGGACTGCATGGGTTGTAGCTCGGCGCCGGAAGTGATGCTCTTCAAGCGATTCCAGGCGCAGTGGCGCTCCATCAACCAGGCAGACTTCGATGACGCTTTCACGAGCGACGACGTGATGCCCGAGATCATTGATGTGAAGGACGACGTTCTTTGCTTCATCGAACAGCAACTGGACGAACAGCAGCAGCGCGATGATTACAGGGAGATGCTAATCCTCGCGCGTGCCTTCCTTGGTGGCGGTGTGACGGCGCCGTTTCGGTACCCGGGACCCATTCATCATGCACGGTGGATGGCCAAGGTCATATACTCCTTCAAGGTATGGCTCTTCCGCCGCCAGTTCCGGCTCACGGTACGAGAGGAGTCTGGCCTTCGCGACATCTGCGTGTTCGCCGTCAGGCTGTACCTGAAGGCCTGGTTCACGGCGCCCCTCGCCGCCGCAGCCCCCACAGCGACCTGGAGCTGATGAAGGTTCTGGCCGCTTACCCGAACCGGGTGATCGGAAAAGCGGCTGGAGCGAAGCTGGCAAAGCACCTCTGGTATCTTTCAGAGGACCTCGTCGGCCTCGCTCTCTTCGACCGCGCCGTCCCGTTTGCCACGAAGGCACTGATGGTATCGGCGATGGAGGTAGAAGCGGATGGAAGCGAGGACGACATGCAGATCCCGCGTGCCCAAGTCGAGTTCGCTTCTGTCATCGGCAAGACGGTGGCTGACTTCGCGACAGCGAACTCACGGCGCATCTTCGAGCGCCTGAACATGCCCAGCGGCTTCCTCGATGTCTCGCCAGAGGAGTGGGAGGATCGTGAAGACTTTAGGAAAGCTGCGGAGACGGTCCAGTGCCTGCACGTGGTAAACGACCACGCCGAGCGCGGTGTGGCGCTGATCCAGAAGTTTAGCGGCTCTATCACTCACGACGAGGAGCAGCTGCAGTTTCTCGTTCGTGTGGTCGACGATCATCGTCGCCGCTACCCTGACGCGCTGAAGCGGACCGTAGCCGGGCAGTAAACAAACTGTCTTGTACAGTGACGTACATAGTGAACACAACTGCATGACAGTCACAGTGACGTACACACTCACAGTGAACACTGAACACGCCTGCTTGGTACAGTGTGTACGCAGCAAACACCTTTGTCTGATACAGTGACGTACATAGTGAATACGCCTGCCTGGTACAGTGAACAATACAAGTGAATACACAGTATAAATGCGTAAAACACTCGTTTAAGACGGCTATAGCTAACTGCTGTTGAGAAAGGGGTGACATAGATCAGCTATTTGGCATACAGACTGGTTATCGATTCAACTTTTTTGGTAAGGATTCAATCACGATTCATTTTGGAATTTAAATGATTCAGTCACCGTTTCATTCATGGATCATCATTTTGTGAAACAATTATTTCCGGTTCAACGAATCAAATTATATTTGTTATCCTATGTTTGATTCACCATTGAAATAGCATTGCAGTCTTTTTGATTCAATCAGTCTTGTTTCTATGCGGATTTTGATTCAATAATGATTCATGAATCAAACAAATTGGTGGTGAATCAGTTCTTCTTTCATTCAAGGGATTTTGATTGATCGATTTCAATCGATTCAATCAGAGTCGACTCGATAACCAGTCTGTTGGCAAAACACCGTAATGTTAATATAATGTGACGTTGAAAGTTCCTTGGGCGACCCCTAAATATTAAAATTTATTTTTTATATTTTTTAACTGACATTTCTGCCTCTAAAGGAATATTATTTTGGGGCGTCCCAGCAAAAAAAAATCAAAAAAAATCCGCTCATATACCTAAGGACCACCCTACTACCACATGGCCACATCCTATCTTGTGCGGATGACACCCAAATCCTTGAATTAGCACCCCCCAATCACGATGACCTCTTGGTTCTGAAGTCACGGGCCGAGGAACACATCCAGAGTCTTAGTCTAACACTGGTTTAGTCTAAATAGTCTCAAAATGAATGCCAACAAAACCAGCCTCATTCTTCCTGGCACTTGCAATTCAATTACCAAGACAGCAGACGTTGCACTAAGAGTAAATGACGTCGATATTCGACCTGAAAAGCAAATTAAAATGTTTGGGGTTCTCCTCGACCCGACCCTGGGCTGGGATCTACACATATCCTACATCGTGCGTCGGACCAATTCCATCCTGATATCCCTCTACAAAATTCGTCACCACCCACCACCTGTCCCCAGAAATCCTAAATCCTAGTTCAGACCCATATCTTCCTCAACCTCCAGTACTGCTCATCAGTCTGGGGTGGTGCCATCAACTGTCACTTGGACATGTTACAAAACGTCCTCCATTTTGCAGCTCCACTGATGTCTGGACTTTGCCGCTACGACCATGTTAGTCTCGCTCTCCGGGCGCTTGGCTGGCCTAGTATAAGGAGTGTGATTGCGCGTCGGGATGTACTGAACGTGTACCGTCGGGATGCACTGAACGTGTACCGTCGGGATGCACTGAACGTGTACCGTCAGGATGCACTGAACGTGTACCGTCGGGATGCACTGAACGTGTACCGTCGGGATGCACTGAACGTGTACCGTCGGGATGCACTGAACGTGTACCGTCGGGATGCAATGAACGTGTACCGCGGTCTGCATGTGACAGAAGCCCCTAAAACGCTGCGTGACATGTTTCGCCCGCGTAGCGCTGTTTCGTGGCGCAGGACGCGCGCCACCGCCGCGGGCACCTCTGTCCTCGAGTTGCCCAGTTTTCGGCTGGCGGCCGCGCGGCGGCTCTTCCCGTACAGAGCCGCTGCGTCCTGGAATAGGCTGCCGCGACATGTAACCGGCTCTGTCTGGCGATCGCAGCTATTGCAGCGCCTTCCGAGCTGAACATGTCGAGGATTAGTGGCATGTACTTCATTCGCAAGTAGTGTCATTTGTGTTGTGTCATGCTGGGGTTGTTCATGTTTGTGATTTATGTTTTGACTGGGCCGTAATAGCCACTCGTGGAAGCGCCCTAATAAATGCATACATACATACATAACCTAGTTACACACTACCCACCCGCCACCGAACACTCAGCCATGCCACGCGCAACGTAACTTACATCACACTCAGCGTACTATTTCAAACAGACTTTGGACTAGACTTGGGACGTTCGTAGACGTAAACACATTGCTCATCATCAGCGGTATTGAGACAAATCCATGATCACTACAAACACATCCACAACAAAATATAATCATAACACACATTAACATTAACCCTCGCCCTACGGGGGGCGCTGACAGGCCCCCCCTGAGGTTTTTCTTGAATAACTTTTGACACATTGGGTGCATCTTGCTGAGATTTTTGGTAGCTGAGTTTACAACAATTAAACGTAGGCTGTAAAAATTAATTTGAAATTGGTAAAGGATTTTTGGAGATAATAATGTTTTAATGACGTCATGTTGGTAAAAAAAATGAGAAATATTAGAAAAATCGTAGGGAACAGAGTTTTAAAGCAAATTGCAAACTCAATTCACCAAAGATACAAAATGGCATTCTCTTTAAAATGGCAATCTCGGATTTCCAAATTTTTGGGGTTTTGATCCCTAAAATTGCAAAAAAAAATGATTTTTTTGGGAAAAAATCCCCACAAAATCAAAATTTCGAAGATATTAGAAAATTTGGAATAGATGTGAGAAAACTGAGTATGGGCCATACTCATACCAAATTTCAAAGCAATATCTCCATTAGTTCGGCTCGAGACGCGGCTGGGAGCGGTCGCGTGCGTTGCGCTCCGCGAGCCGGTGTAGCGTTGGGGTGACCCGGTCAGGTCAGGCGACCGCCGTTGGCTGACGCTGCCGCGGGCCCCGGGCGGCGGGCGGAAAACCTGTGACGGTGGCTCTGCAGCGTTTCTGCCCAGCATTGCGACGGTACAGTGCAACAATGAGAGGAACAGGACAGTGCATTTAGTGTTTTCATAACCCGAGGAGTATGGAGAGGGAAGTCACTTCTGAGTCGGCAGTATGCGCGGACTCGCCGGCAGTGGCACGCCCGGGACCGCCAAACAGCAGGGCCGAGACAATGCGCCGACAGCAATCAGTGACGGATATGGTCCGCGAGATGGACAACAGCTCCGCGGCCAACAAGCGGGGCAGAGGAGAGTCCGAGTCGCCGGGCCAGCGTGTCTTCAAGACACGAGACACTGGCAGTGAATGGAACAAGTTCGAGGTGATGCTCGACACGGCGCTCGCTAGACTGCGCGTACAGATTCAGGCCGATTTTGACGAATTCAAGGACACAATGAAGCATCAATTAACGGCGGTGGGACAGCGGCTGCGGAAGGTGGAGGACCGGCTGGAGGAGAAGGAGGCGGAGCTGGCGGGGATGGCGGCGACAGTGCGGGACACCCAGCGGGGGAGCTCAGGGAGCTCCAGACGCAGGTGGAGGAAAATGAGCGGGTCTCCCGGCTGCCGTCGCTGATCCTGTCGGGTGCCGCGGTCCCCAAGAAACCGCCGGCCAGTCAGCAGCCCGGGGCCGGGGAGAGCGTGGAGCAGCTGGCGGTGGACCTGCTGCACCGCCATTTCTCCGGCCTGTCGGTGTCGCGGCACGACATCGACAGAGCTCACCGGCTGCCGGGACGAGGTGACCCGCGCATCATCTGCAGGTTCGTGCAGTCTGGGGCCGGCTCCATCCGAGACACGGTCTACCAGAACAGGTTAGACCTGAGAGGGAGCAGATTCTACATCAGCGAGTGTCTGTCGCGCAAGCGCGCTGATGTGCTCCGGACTCTTGGCGAAGCCAAAAAAGCCGGGAAGTTGTATACAGCATTCTCACGACAGGGCCACGTGTACTATAAGCTTAAGAAGTCGGGAGAAAACGTGCGGATTGATTCCGTGCAGGAGGCGCTCGAGAAATTCATTACATAGAGCCCTTTCGGCTAGCTCGCATTCTCGCACCGCCTCAGATGAGTGATACTGATAGGCACTGAACGCGACGGTGCATGAAGCTTTGTGTTGGTAATCTGGCACCTCTAGCCGCCGCGCCGTGCCGGAGTCAGAGCGGGCGGCCGGTTGGCGGTGCCCGGTGATTGGTGACCGGTGGCCGGCCCCGCGGCTGGGGGAGGGCGGGGTCGCGGCCTGGGCCGCGTTGGCGTATGTGGTGGACTGTGTGGGTCGGAGGGATGTTTTGAGCGGACTCGTCGGGGCGCCGCCCGCGCTGGGACCGGGACCCGGCTTATCGTGACGTCACATGCGGGGCTGGACTCTGGAGTGCGGGGGAGGGCGGGCCGGACCGGCCGCCCGGGGCGGGGTGGAATGCGCCCTACCTGTCACGGCGGGAATGGATAGGCGTGCGAGCAGTGATCATGTATTGTACGCGTCATACCTCAGCCTTGTGCGTCGTTAATTCTTCTTGTTCTATAAAGACGAAGCGAGTGTCCTTAAGTTTCGCTCCATTTTGTATTTGCGCTGCTACGCTTTGACCGTTTCGGTGAACCGCTGCCCAGGGGCCCGTGGGGGCGTCGGCGTGACAACACCGCCGAAAATGTTGTAATTGCTGTACTGTGCGTCACTCGAATTTTCTTGGATGCACAAGAAAGCAGGACAGTTGTTGAGAGCACTATCCCAAGCGATTTTACTGTTAGTCCATGTTAGCGATAGAGTAGGATGTGACGGTGCTGCCGCCTTGGGGAGGTATTGGAATCTCTGGTGGAGATCAGAGCGAGACAGACGGGGACATTACGGGGGTAACACCTGCGACAGTAAATGACTACGAAAATAGTTTCTTTGAATGTAAACGGGCTCAGAACAACAAGTAGCGCAATGCCGAAGCGGAGAAAATTGTTCACTCACGTGGCTGAAGAATATGAACGTTGAGGTGATATTCTTGCAGGAGACGCATAGTGACTTGCAATTGGAAAACATTATCAGGAACGAGTGGGGCGGCAAATGCTATTTCGCACACGGGGACAACAGGAGTAGAGGCGTAGCCATGTTTTTCAACCCAAACAGCAAGATAGAATCACTAGGCATAAACTATTGTACGAGTGGAAGGTATATCGTCATGCAAGTAGAGATCAATAAGACAGTGATCGTTCTTGCGAACATATACGGGCCTAACAACGACAATCCCGGAATTTGTGACGAGTTCTTCGAAAACATACCGTGTTATGATTGTGATTCAATGATCCTGGGTGGAGATTGGAACGCTGTGCTTGACGTAAAAAATCGACAGGTTAACCAGAGCACGAAGAGTTGCAAATAATCACAGATGTAAAAAACGATTACTCAGTTCATGGATCACAGAGAATTGGTGGACATTTGGCGCATAAATAATCCCGGAAGGAGAAAGTTCACATATCACCGCTGTAACCCTATGAGTAAATCGCGAATATATTTTTTCCTAGTTAGTGAGAGCTTTCTGTCCCAGCAGACGAAGCCAACCACGGACATTGTGGATGGCTATTTGGCGGACCATGAAATGATAACTTTGGATGTACAGATTGGGAAATCTACACATGGAAAGTCTTATTGGAAATTAAACAGTTCGCTACTTCTCGACGAGGATTACGTCGGTCGCATTAAACAATGCATACAAGAGACCATTGCAGTTAATGAGACAGACGATGTAAGCAAACACTCGGTTTTCCAAACCGTGTTATGCGTAGTCCGAGGGGAATCCATTAAATTTTCTAGCCGGAAGAAAAAAGAGCACGCGAAAAAGCTTGATTTTTTGGAAAATGAAATAAATAGCTTTTGTGACGAACCAGCCGACCAGGAAAAAGACCAGCTGGCCAAACTGAAACAGGAGCGAGACCAACTAATAAGTGACCGTACTGAAATAAATATGTTTCAATGCAAAGCAAACTGGCGACAATACGGTGAAAAGGGCTCCAAATATTTTCATAAATGGATCCGCGACAAAAGGGGTCCAACGTCCTATAAATCGCTAGAGCTTGAAAACACTGCACCCGGTAAATGTTCATGTAGGATTGATGAGATGTTGGAAGAAACTGTCATACATTTTGAAAAATTATACGCGCCGCGCCAGTTGCAATCTGACAGTAATCCGGAAGCTTTTCTAATCAATATTAGGCCCTTGTCACCGGAACAAATTCAGATCGGAGAACAGCCTATAACAGGCGTGGAATTGGGGGCAGCACTGAGAGCCATGGCAGATGGTTCAAGCCCAGGGCCCGATGGTTTCACGGCCGAATTCTATAAGGTCTTTTGGGACCAACTAAAAGGGCTGATCTCTCGCGTTTTTGAAGAAATGAGAAGAACAGAGATCATACCATCTCTGATGAAATGCAGTACAACCACGCTCATCCCAAAGAAAGGAAAAGTACGCAGTTAGTTAGAAATTTGAGGCCAATTAGTCTCTTGAACGTCCTGTACAAGCTGATCACGAAGACATTGGCCATAAGACTTGAAAAAATGGCACATGCTCTCATAAATGAAGATCAGACGGGCTTTCTCAAAGGACGGTATATAGGAGAGAACGCAAGGTTATTAATTGATCTAATGAACGAAACCAGTGAGCAGAATATCCCAGGGCTCATAATGCTCTGTGACATACAGCAGGCCTATGACAGCGTTAGCTGGGAATACCTAATCAAGGCACTTAGCAAATTTAACATTGGTCCGAACTTTAGGCAATGGATATCCATGCTGTACACAGACTCACAAGAAAATCCGATAACCGCGAGAATAAATATGAACGGATGCTTGTCTTGGCCGTACAGTATTAAGCGGGGACTGCGACAAGGATGCCCCCTTAGCTGCCTACTGTTTCTTCTTTGCATTGAACATCTGGGCCAAACGATACGAGCGAGCAGCGGGATTGTCGGTATACAATTCAACGGCACGGAGATAAAAATGTCTGCGTATGCCGATGATACAGCATTGATACTTAACGGAACTGAAGGCTGTTTGCGCGCAGCATTGGGAATCTTTGATGATTTCGAAGGAGTGTCAGGTCTAAAATTAAACAAAAGCAAGACAAGCATTATGTGGATAGAAGCAAGTAAATGGAGACAGGATACGATTTGTGAAGAATTCGATTTGAACTGGACAAAGCAAGTGAATTATCTAGGCGTAGAAATTGGTCCTATAATGGCAAATATGGCGGACCACAATTACTCAACTAAAATATAAAAATTACAAAATGTGTTAATCCCTGGATTAAGCGAGGATTAACGCCTTTCGGGAGAACCCATTTGATTAAATCGATGGCGCTGTCACAACTCGTGTATCTCATGTCCGTGCTAGAAAAGCCTAATACACGCAAATTAAAGGAAATCGAATCCATAATGTTCAACTTTATATGGAATGGAAAAAGGGATAGGATCAAACGCTCCACAATGGGAAATGTCTACAGCAATGGTGGTCTACAAGTCCCGGACCCATCGACCCAAGCGGATAGCCTGAAGGTCACATGGATCAAAAAATTCCTTGACGAAAGTAATCACGCTAAATGGAAGCGGGTAATGCAAAATAAATTCCTTGTCGGAGGATCACTCTCCGTCTTCGAGTGTAAGCTGTCAAAAAGAGAGGTAAAATCTAAACTCCCAAATAAGTTTTGGCGAGAAACTTTTCAGTCCTGGCAAAAAATGGTAGCAAATGAGCTGGAAACAGACGAATCAGTCTTGTATGAAGCTTTGTGGCTGAATAAAGACCTGAAGTTGGAAAAGAATGTCGGAATTCCAAAAAAGCAGCTCATCAAGCGCGGTGTGGTACGCATGAAAGACGTGTACGATGACGGTGCACGGAGGTTGATGACGACCAGCGAACGACACATACATATAATTTTGGTAATTTTGTAATGTGGCACGCAATGCTAAGCGCAGTTCCACAAGAGTGGAAACATACATTACGCCGTGGGAAACCTAGGGTCAAGAGTGCAAGGCCAGAAATTTACGTTACGCTAAACAAGACTACCAAAATAGCTAAATGGGCATACCCAATATTAATGAAAACATGTGAGGTTTCCAAGCCTATCAAAGCGCAAACTAAGTGGGAGTGCGCAGAGTGCGCAGGTATCATGGCCACTTGTCTTTAAGTCTCTTTTTGCCAGCACCAGTGACGTAAAACTAAAATGGTTACAATTGCGCATCCTGCATAGAATACTGCCAACGAATAGATCTCTAAGCTTGTTTGGAATCAAGGAGTCTAGTAAGTGCGAACGTTGTTCTGACACAAACGAAAATATTTACCATGTGTTTTGGGGCTGTAGGTACTCAAAAAGATTTTGGACACGTTTGCAGGGAAAGTTGTCCTTACCCCAGACTCTCACATCGGAGGAAATTATTCTAGGAAACGCAACTAAAAAAGGGAAATGGGCGGCGGCACCGTTACGCATGTGTATATTATTAGGTAAGCAGTTTATTTGGCAATGTAGATGGTCCGGAGAAATCCAAGACGTCGAAAGCTTCGCTCGTTATGTTTCCATGTACGTGTCTGTTGAGAGATGTATTGTAGAGCGTAAAGGAGGAATAAAGAAGTTTGACGAGACCTACAGTAACCTATCCGACGTACTGTGTAAGCAGGAGAGTACTGTGTAGCATAGGACAGGCCCCCGCCCTTCCCCACCCGGGCTAACCCGGGACCGACCCTCAGCATCAGCTGCGGGGTCGGTCGGCCGGCCGGGCGTGCGGGGCGCCGGCCCGCCCCACTGGCCGACGGCTCGCACGCCCGGCCGGTGGCGAGGGGACGCCGCTTCGCGAACGGGAGCTGCTGAAAAACGCGAGGCGGCGCGGGCGGGGGTCGCCTATGATGGTCGCCTACGATCTACTGTATGTTATTACTGTTAACTGTTGTATGTTACTGTATGGCACTGCTTACTGTATGTTGAGGTAAAAATATCCTTTTCTTACTGGAAAAAAAAATGACCCCCGATTACTTCATGAGAAGGAGCATTTTGTCCCCAACCTTATCCATAAGGACAGAACACTTTACCACCCCTGATTGCTTTGTTTATTTATTTTAGTGCCGCTTGCCGCCGCCGCGAAGCGCTCACTCGTTGCCGCTCTTTCCAGTCACCGGCGCCTTTCTGGGGAAGTCCGTTCACATAGACATCCAGTCATCTGAACTGTGGTCCGTTCACCGACAGCCACCGTTGTCTGGGAGACCCCCAGCGCCATCTGGAGGGCCATCACCAGACAGAGACGTGCCATCTAAAACATAAAGGTATTGGGCCCTCCAGCTGCTCCTGCTTCCTACCACATGGCCACATCCTATCTTGTGCGGATGACACCCAAATCCTTGAATTAGCACTCCCCAATCACGATGACCTCTTGGTTCTGAAGTCACGGGCCGAGGAAAACATCCAGAGTCTTAGTCTAACACTGGTTTAGTCTAAATAGTCTCAAAATGAATGCCAACAAAACCAGCCTCATTCTTCCTGGCACTTGCAATTCAATTACCAAAACAGCAGACGTTGCACTAAGAGTAAATGACGTCGATATTCGACCTGAAAAGCAAATTAAAATGTTTGGGGTTCTCCTCGACCCGACCCTGAGCTGGGAGCTACACATATCCTACATCGTGCGTCGGACCAATTCCATCATGATATCCTTCTACAAAATTCGTCACCACTCACCACCTGTCCCCAGAAATCCTAAATCCTAGTTCAGACCCATATCTTCCTCAACCTCCAGTACTGCTCATCAGTCTGGGGTGGTGCCATCAACTGTCACTTGGACATGTTACAAAACGTCCTCTATTTTGCAGCTCCACTGATGTCTGGACTTTGCCGCTACGACCATGTTAGTCTCGCTCTCCGGGCGCTTGGCTGGCCTAGTATAAGGAGTGTGATTGCGCGTCGGGATGTACTGAACGTGTACCGCCGGGATGCACTGAACGTGTACCGTCGGGATGCACTGAACGTGTACCGTCGGGATGCACTGAACGTGTACCGTCGGGATGCACTGAACGTGTACCGTCGGGATGCAATGAACGTGTACCGCGGTCTGCATGTGACAGAAGCCCCTAAAACGCTGCGTGACATGTTTCGCCCGCGTAGCGCTGTTTCGTGGCGCAGGACGCGCGCCACCGCCCCGGGCACCTCTGTCCTCGAGTTGCCCAGTTTTCGGCTGGCGGCCGCGTGGCGGCTCTTCCCGTACAGAGCCGCTGCGTCCTGGAATAGGCTGCCGCGACATGTAACCGGCTCTGTCTGGCGATCGCAGCTATTGCAGCGCCTTCCGAGCTGAACATGTCGAGGATTAGTGGCATGTACTTCATTCGCAAGTAGTGTCATTTGTGTTGTGTCATGCTGGGTTGTTCATGTTTGTGATTTATGTTTTGACTGGGCCGTAATAGCCACTCGTGGAAGCGCCCTAATAAACGCATACATACATACATAACCTAGTTACACACTACCCACCCGCCACCGAACACTCAGCCATGCCACGCGCAACGTAACTTACATCACACTCAGCGAACTATTTCAAACAGACTTTGGACTAGACTTGGGACGTTCGTAGACGTAAACACATTGCTCATCATCAGCGGTATTGAAACAAATCCATGATCACTACAAACACATCCACAACAAAATATAATCATAACACACATTAACATTAACCCTCGCCCTACGGGGGCGCTGACAGCCCCCCCTGAGGTTTTTCTTGAATAACTTTTGACACATAGATTGCATCTTGCTGACATTTTTGGTAGCTGAGTTTACAACAATTATACGTATGCTGTAAAAATTAATTTGAAATTGGTAAAGGATTTTTTGGAGATAATAATGTTTTAATGACGTCATGTTGGTAAAAAAATGAGAAATATTTGGAAAATAGTAGAAAACAGAGTTTTCAAGTAAATTGCAAACTCAATTCACCAAAAATACAAAAAGGCATTTTCTTTAAAATGGCAATCTCGGATTTCCAAATTTTTGGGGTTTTGACTCCTAAAATTGAAAAAAATGATTTTTTGGAAAAAAACCCCACAAAATCAAACTTTTCAAAGGTTTTAAAAAAAAAACAGAATATATGTGAGAGAACTGAGTATGGACCATACTCATCCCAAATTTCAAAGCAATATCTCCATTATTGACTGAGTGATGGCTTCCTAAGTGTAAGAAACTGATGACGTCATTTAAACCCCCCAAAAATGGCATTTTTGGACAAGATACGAACAAATAATTACTTTTTTTGCATGTCTGAGCCAAAACTGGTCTAGGAACATGTCTTTTTTTACATTTATCAATTTCTAATTTTGAGGTTTTCTGAAGAGCAAAATCGCTGTTCTGGACTTGGTAAATCCGAGGTCATTTACTTGACCTGGAAGGTCACCCGTTGACCTGAACCCTAAAAATCGCATACTGTTAGATTCCTCTCATGACAGGAAACATGCTGGTTCTTACCGCATTGCTCTAAGTTGCTTGGCTTGAAAGTTAACAGGGGGCCTGTCAGGCCCCCCCCGTAGGGCGAAGGTGAAAAAAGCTCCCGTAGGGCGAGGGTGAATAGTATTACCGCCAGAAACAAAATTGACGAGCTTCAGCAATTTGTCGAAACCAATAACATAGAAATTCTGGCACTCTCCGGGACTAAATTGAATTGAGTCTCCGGGACTAAATTGAATGATACGGTAACCAGCAGTTTATACCAATTGGAAGGTTGCCATACACCCCAATATGCAATATGCAATATGGCAATATGCTGGTTCTTACCGTATTGCTCTAAGTTGCTTGATTTGGAAGTTAACAGGGGGGAGACTGTCAGGCCCCCCCCCCCCCCGTAGGGCGAAAGTGGAAAAAGCTCCCGTAGGGCGAGGGCTAAAGCCTACAGAGCGAATAGCAGGTTAACGTTGACTAAAGCCTACACAGCTAATAGCAGGTTAACGTTGACTAAAGCCTACACAGCGAATAGCAGGTTGTGATCCCATGAAAAGTCCAATCTTGGGACGTGTCCGGGTAATGTCAGTTTACCCTACCAATACACTAAAGCCTACACAGCGAATAGCAGGCTAACATTGTTTGTTTCAAGTCGTGTGTCAGTTTACCCTACCAATACACTAAAGCCTACACAGCAAATAGCAGGTTATCATTGACTTAAACCTACACAGCGAATAGCAGGTTAAAGGGACCTTGCCACCTTTCTGAAAGTTGTCAAATATACGCCGGTTGTACCCGAAAATAGGAAGTAAGTGCTGCTGAAAACGATGGTGATATGTTTTTTCTCGAAAACAACACTTAACTTGTTAAAAATTAAGTTGTTTAAATTTGGTATGATAACGTCATATTGAGCTCTAGACAGCTATATAGAAATCCTTTACGCTGCCAAAGTATGGCACATTTTTTCGAGACAATTCTGGCGCTTTGAATACAAAACAAAACAACCATTGAAACGTATGCGTCTTCGTACACCACCGTCAAACTAGGAGCAGATTTATTCGAAATGTAGTTTGATATTTGAGGCATCTCGATTTCGCTGAAAATTGATACACTGACCATATCCGATACGCTGATCACGAATCCAATGTTTTTGATCTGGGATTGTTTCGTACCTTACGAAATACGGACGGTCATACATACATACGAACAGGGACGTAGGAACTGTGTTCAAGTTGGGAGGGGGGGGGGGGGGGGTCCGGAGGCATTCTGAAGTCGATTATTTCCATGCAACGCCCATAGGCGTAATGGTAAAATCCAAAATGTTGGGGAGGGGGGGGGGAGGGCGGCTGCCCCCCCCCCCCCCTGTTCGTTCCTACGCCTATGCATACGTAGGTCCGCCGGGTATCTCGATTTCGCTGAAAACTGGTCCACAAACCATATCCGATGCGCTGATCACGAATCCAATGTTTTTGGTCTTGTATTTTCGTATCTTACGAAATACGGACGGTCATACATACGAAGGTCCGCCGTGTATCTCGATTTCTCTGAAAATGTGTGTACAGAGTACAGACCATACAGCATACTTAGGACACTGATCACGAAATCTTCCGTTTGATATTTCGATTTCTATTCTTGATGATTTTATTTCGCAGACAGTGTAATGCTTTCTACATTTATTTTCGTATCGCAGTGCAGGAAACAGTTAACAGTATCATACACGACATTGTGCCCACCCTTGACTAGACAGATGCAACAACCTGATCAACGATTATCAAACCGAAATGTGCTTCCTTCACGAATAATGCGACAAAATGCATCCTTTGGTTACCAAAACCACACGACAGTGTCCCTATTCAGCCTTTACCGAGCAAAATAAAAAAGGTACCGTACAACACAGCCATCCAGATTATTTAAATGAGAACGATCTGCTTCAGGCAAAAACGCAGGTGAAGGGAAGGGAAATAGGCCGGCCGGAAGCGGGCGGCCACCTTGTTGCGCTCGGTCAGCTGGCCAGCTCTGCCTGCCTCCTCCGAGGGACGCTTGGTCGCTGAGCTCGGCTCCGACTCGGACTGGGCGGACGCTTCTTCACTGCCTGTGGGTAGATGGGCGGTCAGCTCATGGGGGGGGGGGGGCTCGGGTCATGGCACGACCACACCAACATACAGTACAACAACCAGCGTACAACAACCAGGGTCAGACACAGCAGCAGGTCACAGGGTCAGACGCAGCAGCAGGTCACACGGGTCAGACACAGCAACAGGTCACACGGGTCAGACACAGCAGGTCACACAGGTCGGACACAGCGGCACGTCACATGGGTCAGACACAGTAGCAGGTCGCACGGGTCAGACACAGCGGCAGGTCACACTGGTCAGACACAGCAGCAGGTCACACTGGGTAAGACGCAGTGGCAGGTCACACAGGGTCAGACACAGTGGTAGGTCACACAGGGTCAGACAGTGACAGGTCACACAGTGTCAGACAGTGGCAGGTCACACAGGGTCAGACACAGTGGTAGGTCACACAGGGTCAGACACAGTGGCAGGTCACACAGGGTCAGACACAGTGGCAGGTCACACAGGGTCAGACACAGTGGCAAGTCACACAGGGTCAGACACAGTGTTAGGTCACACAGGGTCAGACACAGGGGCAGGTCACACAGGGTCAGACACAGTGGCAGGTCACACAGGGTCAGACACAGTGGCAGGTCACACGGAGTAAGACGCAATGGCAAGTCACAGGGTCAGACACAGTGTTAGGCCACACAGGGTCAGACACAGTAACAGGTCACACAGGGTCAGACACAGTGGCAGGTCACACAGGGTCAGATACAGTGGCAGGTCACACGGGGTAAGACGCAATGGCAGGTCACACAGGTTCAGACACAGTGGTAGGTCACACAGGGTCAGACAGTGGCAGGTCACACGGGGTCAGACACAGACACAGTGGCAGGTCACACGGGGTCAGCTGATGCAGCGGCATGTCACATGGGGTAAGACACAGGGTAACACACTTTCTGTCAGTGCACTATGTTATGTACAGTATGACGTCACAGCATCACATGGTAACATCAGAAAAACGGAGGCATTGTGCACCAGGGCAGCATTTCCATGTCTTCTGATGAAGCCTTTATTATTATAAATAGGTTAGGTTAGGTTAGGTTGCATTAATACATCGGACAACTTATTATCGCTGTAGGGTTAGGTTTTGTCTACAAGATGGTCTGGGGGTCTGGGGGCAACAGATCCCAGTAGGACTGCAGCGCAGTGAGCGGATTGTTCAAATGTTGGTCCCTGCAACCGTAATTGCTGTAAAGGTTAGGTCAGGTTTGATTATGTTATTATAATTGTTTCCTGACACACCCTGGTTAGGTTTAACGGCTTCTTCAGCAGAAATATGGAAATTTTGCCGTGGTGCACAATGCAGCTGCTTTTATGATGTTACCATATGCTGCCATACTGTGAATTACACGGCGCACTGACAGGTACCTGCCTTAGTCGAAGATTACCTACCTGTATCATTTTTGGTCAAAGAACCTTACATTTCCAGAATTTATAATTTTGCTCACTGAACAATGAACATCATCACTAGCAAACATATTGATAGAACACCACTGGCGGATACAGTTGCAGTGGAATAGTAGTGGGCATAGCCCTGCCAAATGTGAAGAAAAAAATGCAGAAAATTGGCATGTTTCAGCATTTTATATACAATATAAGCAACTTTTATTTGGTGAAATGTGTTTTGAAATCCTCCTCAGGGTAACAGAGAAGTACAATTTCCTCCTTTTATTTTTTTAATGTGTCAAACCCTTCTTTTCAATCTGAAAATAATGGCATGTGGCACATTTTCCCACTCAATGTTGTGCAAAGGTATCCGTCATAGGCGTCTGATTACCCAAATGATTTATCCTAATGCTAAACAAATTACCTTTTGTCTGGCTTATGCTCTTGTGATATTTGTAACGATAATCACAGCATAATTAGTGAATACGTTGATAGGAAAATAGGAATATGTTGGGCCGTTGGCTGTTGGTAAATGAAATAGCATGACGACTCACCTGCACGGATGGAGTTTCCTATTCACATGGTTCCTATTCACTGCCCCACCAACTTTGTGTTATGCCCCACCAACTTTTGTCAGATTTGAAGGTTTCCTGGCATTAATATGGCAATTTTTCACCTCAATAATGTAAAACATCCGGCCAATATGGCATTTTGCCCCACCAACGTTTTCTGGGAAGCTCCTCCCATGCTCACCTGTACACCGTAGTAGAAATATTTGATTCGCCACACACAACATAGGGCATTCGATGCATACCTGATTGCTCTTAAATGGAAATTATTGACTTAAAAAGATTAAAACTGGTCAAATGTTGATGGCACGGCGTAACACATCAATCAACGATCAAACATCGCGATTCGCGATCATAGAAAATCAAAGTTTCTTTCTAAACAAGTACACCCGGCCATGACGAGAGCTGACGTCATCGGTACAAAACTCCATATGTGGGCCTTACTAAGGCCCAAATTTTAAATCACAATTGAATTTCTCTTAGACCAGATAACTGTGTTTGTTTTCAATGTTACCCCCCTAAGTTTCGCTCTATGGCCACTAACTTAGCTATCTCAACTCAAAACTAGTGTTAAGGTGGGAATGTCCCTTTAACGTTGACTAAAGCCTACACAGCGAATAGCAGGTTGTGATCCCATGAAAAGTCCAATCTTGGGACGTGTCCGGGAATTGTCAGTTTACCCTACCAATACACTAAATCCTACACAGCGAATAGCAGGCTAACATTGTTTGTTTCAAGTCGTGTGTCAGTTTACCCTACCAATACACTAAAGCCTACACAGCAAATAGCAGGTTATCATTGACTAAAACCTTCACAGCGAATAGCAGGTTGTGATCCCGTGAGAAGTCCAATCTTGAGACGTGTCTGGGGTTCAAGTGTTTAATTTTCCGGGCAATGCATGGGTACCCCTGCTAGTAGGTAATAATATGTTAGCAAAAATAGGCATTGAACAAAATAAGCACACGTCCGAAATTAGGATTGTACCCTATTTTTACAAACATGACTATCTATTTAAGTTTCGACACTCACCTTTACTTGGGTTTGGTTGTTGTTTGGTCACATTCTGGACAACCCAACTCATTAAACGTCCACCATCGCCAAACGAATCATTAGTACTCTTGATCGGCATGCCTCCATGTTTCACTTGATTATGCCTCTTGAAAGACCGTCTGTCTAATATAAATACACCCAGAATAGCCGCAACCAACCCGCAACACATCTTTTGACGGGACGAAGGCACGCGAAAAGGTCAATCAACCGCCCCAACACGTCGCCTGTCACGCTCACAGCCTGTCACACAAACTCTCACCAATGCTTCCAAAGAACTCAATCGTCCAATGGAAGATAACATGGGGCTGTCACACGGGTGGCACAAAGTTGGAAAGATTTTGCTACCTCCGCTACCTCTCAATATTGCGGCGACTATGGCGCACATATTGGGCTGTATCGAAATAATTGTATTCAGAACATGCTCACAGCGCCCTTTGGACCAATCAGCGACTGCTCTTGTGGCAGCATTTCACGGGTGTCAAATTGGACACGGAATCATCGAAGTAACTTGAATTGTGGAAATCGATCTTCTTATCAAGAATGTGTCCCTTTTTCAGATGATTCCACCCGGTTGTTACCACAAACGCTCGTTGGTGAGTTGGAAGGTATTTGCACCTCTGGTGTGCAAGTGCGCACGTGCAGAGGCACCCCACCCCTGACCTGTAGGAAAGATGCGGCTGAGAGGTCCCTAACCACACACACAATTTGAACACAATCTGCTTAGCCGTTCCTGAGATATAGAATGGGGGTGTGCACGTGCGCACGTGCAGAGGCACTCCAACCCTGACTTGTGGGAAAGAGGCGGCTGAGAGGTCCCTAATCACACACCAAATTTGAACACAATCGGCCCAGCCGTTGCGGAGCGGAGTTTTTGCGAGAAAACACTTTTCAACACCCCTCACGCGGCACGTGGCACGCGCGGTGGTAGTCACCCACATGAGTCGGCACCGGTCTCAAATAGGTTATGTTGGATGGGGCTGCTCAGCAAACAAACCCGCTTGTCAATCGGACGTGCGGTTGCAGAGATATTAGCTCCTCAAAAGCGTCGCGACGGGCCGGGCCGGACCGGGCCAGGCCGCTCATATTCATATTTTTCCCATATACCACGAAAGGTCAAGCGCGAGCGCCTCGCTCGTAATTATCAGTAAGACGCCGTAGTTGGCGATGAACGAGCGAGCGCGAAAGAAGAGTATGGCGAATTTCAACTCCATCAGGAAATTAGTTTCTGAGATACAAAAAGGGAGAGCACGTGCGCACATGCAGAAGCACCCCCACCCCTGACTTGTGGGAAGGCGGCGGCTGAGGGGTCCCTAACCACACAGCAAATTTACACACAATCTGCTCAGCCGCTGCTGAGTTTTTGCGAGAAAACACTTTTCAACACCCCTCACGCGGCACGCGCCACGCGTAGTGGTAGTCACCCACATGAGTCGGCACCGGTCTCAAACAGGGTAGATTGGATGGGGCTGCTCAGCAAAGAAGTCCGCTTTTCAATCGGACGTGTGGTTGCAGATATATGAGTTTCTCAAAAGCGTCGCCACGGGTCGGGTTGGGCCGGGTCGGTTGGGGCCGGGTCGGGCCGCTCATATTCATATTGTTTTCCCATATACCACGGAAGGACGAGCGAGCGCTTCGTGCTCGCTCGTAATAAGGATCTAAAACAAAAATAAAAGCAGCAAAAATATTATCGTGACATCTTTAGATACCCCCCTTTGAAATTCCCTGAGCACTCCATTGAGTTAATTTCCCCAAACTTTAAAAAGGAGTATATGGTAGAGCATACAATTAGGTGGCGAAATCCAACAACATAAAAACATTGCGTTCGAACAACGTCTCAGGACAAAGAATCTAAAAATGCACGTTTCCCCCCTTTTTTGGCTAGGTCTGTATCCACCCATGACAACATTTTGCATATATATTCAAAATCGTAGAAAGATGAAAAACATGTTTACATGTTTTTCGGAGTTCGAAGATTTCCACCTCTCTCGGAAAGTGGGAGGAGCTTGTTTGTCTGTCTGTCTGTCCACGGAGCATATGACCACATGGAGCCCAAACGTCTGGACCGATTTTGACGTGAGTAACACCGTTCGATGCGGCAAAACGGCTGACAGATTCTGGTACCGGTCGCGAGTCGATTGGTGCCACCTGTACCTCTTCAAAACAACGTTGACCACCTCTACAGGCCAGACGGTTGGCGACACAGATTTGATACTCGCAGGTCACATGCGTGGTACAGCGGAAGCAAATCCAGTGGGGTTTCCGACCCCGATGGGGGCAAAATGAACCCCCAGGGGGTAAAAACAAATTACGATTTTGACCCCAAGGCAATGTCCCGATCGGATTGCCGGCCACTAGTGAATATAGTAAAGTAATTCATGCTCCAAGGAATCGATTGCCGCTTTCCCGGAAACAATGGGTCCAGCGATTTCCGAGATACGAAGGGGCCGAATAGCCCCCCCGACATATTCGTATTTGTTTTAGCCCGACAGTAATAGGGTTAACACGCGCCCTGGAGGGCCTCTGATAATTACACGCCCTGGAGGGGGGCGGATTTCGCCCCCCCCTATGATCTCGAAAACCACGCAGCGTAGCGACAAGCAAGAAACGACGTTAGATAGCTCGAGACAAGCTCTTTCGAAAGTATTTCGTTTTTTTTTCTCAGGTCAATATTGAGGTCACCAGAGGTCATCAAGGGTCAGATTTTCAAGTTTTCAAGACTTCGGTTCGAACACCCCCAAATATCTCGGGAACTATGATAGTTAGCAGCAAACGGAAAAAACAATCGCAAGTCATTGCAAAATGCAATCGACATAGGTGTCCTCAGATTTGAGCTCAGGTCAATAGTTTAGGCTTCAGAGGTCATCGAATGTCAAAAAGGTGATTTTGTTTTCAAAACTGTTTTCCCCAAATAACCTTTTACCTAATAAAGATAAAGCAATAATGTTTACGCCATCGCGTGTGTCTTGTCAAGGCGCTTCGAATCATATTCATGGTGACCGGATTAGGTCAACTGAGAAATTTGACCTCAGGTCAAGGTCAAGTGGTGACCCAAGTTGGTCATGTTGCATATTGAGAGACGTGTCTCGACGAGACAAACATATTGGTACCGTTTTCTCTTCTCTATCTTCATTATGTCGATAGTTATTGATAAAACCGTGTTGGCGGTCACAAAATTGACCTGACCTTAGGTCACCGATATTAGAAATCCGAGATAAACAAATTGTTGGTATCTATGACCTTATGAAGTCCTGCAAGATTGAAACCGATCGGCGTAAAACTGTGGCTGTGGTACTACTGCAAACATTTTGGAGTTGAGGTCATCACGTGACCTGGTCTGGTGACCTGACCTGAGATGACCTGAGGCCAAGAATTTTACATAATGTGGGAAGTTCATTTCTAAACAGGTATACAAAAAACGGCGGCGCTGCGCGCCGCCGTTTTTGCGCTATCCTCGAAAAACCGGAGGGGTGGGCGGATTTCGCCCCCCTCCAGGGCGCGTGTTAACACGCGCCCTGGAGGGCCTCTGATAATTACACGCCCTGGAGGGGGGCGGATTTCGCCCCCCCCCCATGATCTCGAAAACCACGCAACGTAGCGTCAAGCGGAAAACGACGTTAGATAGCTCGAGACAAGCTCTTTCGAAAGTATTTTGTTAATTTTTTTCTTCAGGTCAATATTGAGGTCACCAGAGGTCATCAAGGGTCAGATTTTCAAGTTTTCAAGACTTCGGTTCGAACACCCCCAAATATCTCGGGAACTATGATAGTTAGCAGCAAACGGAAAAAGCAATCGAAAGTCATTGCAAAATGCAATCGACATGGGTGTCCTCAGATTTGAGCTCAGGTCAATAGTTTAGGCTCCAGAGGTCATTGAATGTCAAAAAGGTGATTTTGTTTTCAAAACAGTTTTTTGCAAATAACCTTTTACCTAATAACGATAAAGCAATAATGTTTACACCATCGCGTGTGTCTTGTCAAGGCCCTTCGAATCATACTCATGTATGTATGTATGTATGTATTAACGTAAACAGACCGTTCCACACGACAGGGTTATTCTTCGGTCTTCCATACATGAACATAAAAATGAGTGAGCTAAAACAGTAAAAAGTGAGCTAAAACAGTTTGCCCTGTTTTGCCGACATCGTACAATTATTGAGCAAGTGTAAAATATAATGGGCGACACTGCATTCAGAACACACTGAGATTAAATATGCGCATTGTATGAATGGCTAGCCCTATACAAGAATGTGCGCTTTCCGTGATTGTTTCTAGGTCGAGGCATGTTTCGATTGTCGGGTATCACGCTCCAGTATTTCGTAGTTGAACTGGATGCGCGACGCCAACGACGAAGGTTTCGCTCTAGTTATAACCTTATGCAACATGCACAAGTCAGAGTATTTTACTAAATCTAACGCATTTAGCCAACCTAATTCACGCAATACATCAGAGATGTGGTCGTATTTCCTGCGTCCTGATATGACTCGTGCGGCAAAATTTAAGATTTTTTGGATGTTCTTAAGAGACGTCACACTGGCACTACCATACACTTGTACACAGTATCTCACATGTGATAGCACCAGACAATCGACAATGCGCGGCAACACTTCAGCGGGCAAGGCATGCTTTACATGGCTTAATCCGATCAAAATTCCAAAGCAGCGATCAGTGATGTTTTTTATATGATATTCCCATGACAATGTTTCATCCATCACCACTCCTAAATTTTTGACTTTGTTGGAACATTGAATTCGCTCTCCCATAAAATAAAATAATGGGGGCTGCGCAATACGCTTTAACTGCCTCCTGTCTCCACACAAAATAAATTCAGTTTTTGCCGCATTAACCTTCATGCCATGTTGTTGGAACCACGTTGACATCGTTACTAGCAACTCTTCCATGCTCCTTTGTAGTTCCCCAATTTGATCTCGAGGGCCTGTGACAGCGAGCTGTGTGTCATCGGCATAACGCACCGATGTGACCTTAAAGCCATTGATTTTAGCTGGAATGTGGCATGCGAGATCGTTGCTAGCAATGTTGTACAGTAATGGGCCGAGACAAGTACCCTGGAAAGTCCCAATTGTGATAGGAAGTGGCTTTGAAAAACTTTCCCCTACTTTAACCCGTTGTACGTGTCCGTGTAGGTAGCTTTTAAACCTGCCTGATGAAATTTGCAACAATTCTAATTTATTAATGAGCGTTTTGTGATCAATAACATCGAAGCAGCGACTCAAATCAATGAGAACCAATATGGAAATTTGGGATCGATCCATGCCCCTGAGAATTTCGTCAGTCATTGTCAATAGGGCGGTACATGTCGAATGTTGCGGCAAGAAACCATGTTGATCTTCGCTCAATAGATTTTGGCTCTGGAGGTAGCTTGTCAACTGTTTTTGTACTAACTTTTCTACTACTTTGCATGTACCAGGAACTTTCGTGATAGGTCTAAAATTTGATGCTTTAGATGGATCGTCTCTTTTAAATAGAGGAATGACGGTCGCCCTTTTCCAGGCAGAGGGCACGGTTTCAGAGACAAAGCTAGTGTTAATGATACGTAAAAGGTAGCGTCCAATTGCATCAAATGTCAGTTTTAAAATTTGGATTGGGACGTCGCCTTCTATTGAAGAGTCTTTGTTGGGTAGTGAAAATAAAGCACACCTTAGTTCAGTCAACGTGACTGGTGTGAGCCTCATTGACCCTGCGTTGACCCTAGGTAGTCGAGTAAAAAGCTTCTCTCGGCCCGAACGGTCGAAGTCGGCAACCACCTCGTCTCTAGTGTGTGTACCTACTGCTGTAAAGTAATCGTTCAGGTCATCTGGTGTTAAATTTTGCGGTTGCTTTGTGTATCCACGTTTAGGTGCAATTACATATTTTAATTTCTGAAACAATGACGAGGATGTTGAGTTGAGGACGCGGTTTGCTATATCTGCCCGACAGTCTTTGCGAATCGCCCGTTTAGTTAATGTGTTGATTTCCTGATACGCTGGATTGTTTGTTTCTTTATATCGTTTGCGCTGCTTCATCAGATTGAGGGTTTCATTGGAAACCGGTGGGGGACGGGGGTTGTGAACTCTAAATTTTCTGATAGGAGCATGGAAGTCTAACATTTCGTTAAGCGTATTTGAAAAAGCCTCCCACTGCTGTTGACATGTTTCATTTTGCTTTACAACAGAGTGCCATCCAATGTTCCTTACATCAGTCAAAAACGCACCATTATCGAATGTTCGCCATCTCCGGCCCGTCCTGTACTGCGCCCTTTGTCTGGCTCGGGGCACCGTTACTCCCACACATACGCGACGGTGGTGACTCGCGTAATCACATTTTTGGACAGAACACATTGTTAGTGATTGGTCGTTACACAACGAATCAGACATCAGCACAACATCAAGTAATGAGCGCGTACGGTCACGATAAAAGGTAGGTTCGCGTACTACACAGTTCAGCCCGTACCTTTCTAATTCCCGAAGCCTTTCATTTGCTGCTGGATTTGTTTGAGGGTCTGAATTCAGATCACCCGCTAAAATGATACGGTGAGATGAAGAGGCCGTAATTATTTGTTGGATTTGTTCCTCTAAATCGTTGAAATCCGCTTGAATTTGAGCGTGGTTTGATGAAGGTGGTCGATAGACACAAGCCAAAGTGGCTGCTTTCTTTTTGTCAATTTTCACCTTGACCCAGAGCGCCTCTACATGAGAGTCTGATCCAGTCGTTTTCACTTTAATTATATTGGCGGATAAATGTTCCTTCACAAATATTGCGACCCCTCCTCCAGATTTTTTACGTCCTGTTTTTCTGTCCAGCCGAAAAAGGCGATACCCTGGAATTGTAATAAATCGGTCTGGCGTCGTTGACTTCAGATTGGTCTCAGTAAAACATAGCATTTCTGGAGACCGAAGGGAAACATCAGTGCGAATGTCCGGTAATTTTGGAAGAAGGGACTGAACATTTAACAGCTCCAGTGACAGTTTTCCGCGCGTCGTCGTCTCCGATGGAACGCCGTCTGATGCGGTGTTGTTGTCCGGGTGTGTGACATACGCTCGTCTGGTTTGCCTCTCGTTGAGTCGTGGTGGTTCGATAAATTGGCGTGGCGGCTGAGCGAGCGTTCTGTTGCGCTGTGGTGAGGTGTGGCGTCCTACACGGGAGGGCAACGCCCCAGCGTGCTGGAGAGGGTTGTCTGGATTCGGTGTTGGAGAGGGTTGTCTGGATTCCATGGTGACCGGGTTAGGTCAACTGATAAATATGACCTCAGGTCGAGGTCAAGTGGTGACCCAAGTTGGTGGGAGACGTGTCTCGACGAGACAAACATATTGGTACCACTTTCTCTTCTCTATCTTCATTATGTCGATAGTTATTGATAAAACAGTATTGGCGGTCACAAAATTGACCTGACCTTAGGTCACCGATATTAGAAATCCGAGATAAACAAATTGTTGGTATCTATGACCTTATGAAGTCCTGAAAGATTTAAACCGATCGGCGTAAAACTGTAGCTGTAGTACTACTGCAAACGTTTTGGAGTTGAGTTCATCACTTGACCTGGGCTGGTGACCTGACCTGAGATGACCCGAACCCAATAATTTTACATAATGCGGAAAGTTCATTTCTAAACAGGTATACAAAAAACGGTGGCGCTGCGCGCCGCCGTTTTTGCGCTATCCTCGAAAAACCGGAGGGGTGGGCGGATTTCGCCCCCCCCCCCTCCAGGGCGCGTGTTAATATATACAATGTATAATTTACAATGTATGTATATGTATGATTACTGAGCGGGCGCGAAGCGCCCGTGAGGTTTCTCGTCAACTTACTAGTCAAATTTACATTTGACCCGGCCCGACAGGGCCCGACACGGCCATACAGACGCTTTTCGGAAGCTAATAACTTTGTCCAAAGTTCCGATTGAGATCGGGTTTTCCCCATTGGATAGGTACATCAAATCAATTTAGTTTTTAGTATGATGCGTCCTGATAGGGGTGGTAGCACAGCGCGTGGCACACGCAAACTTCGAAATGAACACAAATAATTATTGATCAAAAAGGGTTTTATTGATGAAAGTGTAACGGGGTCTCGCTTCGCTTTTCTGTTTGTTCTGCCATTTCTTGCAACATTGCAACATTTTTCGAAATTTTTGAAAACTCTTTTTCCGGTTAATTTTGGGTCGCTGAATGCATTGAAATAAATTGGTGAGGCTCTCGGGCTTAATCTGAAACAGTTAGAGCTGCTTGCAACAATTTTCAACAAATTGCAACAATTTTTGAAATTTTGCTCACGGGGTTTTCTTGAGATCAGGAATCGAAATATGGCACTTTCAGAATGTTATATCCCCCTGTTTTCGAGATATTACTAAATTTTGTGGGTGCAAATGCAGAATCGAACTAGACCCGTACATACATTTGTTTAATTTGGAGGCAAGTCAATCATCGGCGAGCACATAGGTCGCTGCACGGTTAGGGTGGGTGGTGGGCGAAATTTTGCGAGTTAATAGGAAATTGGTCCGGTGGAATAAGGTCCGGGTTCCTTGTTCGTGACCTTGTTCGTGAGCCGGCCTAATGGCTATCTGGCTCCTCCTTACATGGTTTCCCAACGGTTTATCTCCCAAATATCACAATGAATTCAGAAAATGGTTAACTGCCCCTCCTGCATGCCCAGTGCAACGCTACGCTGAGGACCATCTCCCACTGGGACTAACACAGTCATACGTCCTTGCACTCAGACTCTCCTCATGCATTCACTCAATCAATCTCTGTCATACTATGCAGTAAACTGTCAGGTTGGTCTCCTGACCCCTCCCTTTTTCCTATTCCCTTCAGTGGTGCGTAGCACTACGCCGGGTACGCAGTTTCTGCAGTCCTATGGCGTGCTTATGGCTCCCATAGACACTTGATAAGACAACGATTTAACAATTGCTTATGTGTATACTTACCTCGTAAAAATTCCATTGCGAAGTCCACCGTTGTAGCCTTGTTATAGCTGAGCGCTCACGTCTTATTGCGTATTCCCGAGGCGTCTTCTGATACTGCCACAGCAGCCTACTAAAAACCGAAGTCTCACTGCCGGAGCTACCTGGCTCACTGCGGAATAAATCCCGTCTAAATGCAGTCACCCGACAAATGAGATGGACACAATGTTTCCCGTCGCCCTGCCAGTGATGCACCCGGGCTGCCACGGGGCCTACTATCCTCCGAGGTCGTGATCCTGCGAAGCACTCCGCGACTAGCGACTTACGAGTTTCAGCTCCCAGGACGTCACAAGGGACATATCCTAAATTCTCCGAGGTCGTGATCCTACGGAGCTTTAGCTCCCAGGCTTCACGAGGGACTTGCCCTAAAATTTCGTCCGAACTCGTGTGTCAAACGTATAAGGTACGGTCCTGCCGGCTTATTATCCCTGACATCACGAGGGGCCTGAAGCCTCGGTTCCACCAGTCTCTCGCTAGGATGTCCCAGCCCATCCCACTGGGGCGTTCTCGATCCCCCAAGAGCATCTGGTTCCACCAGGGCATTTCCGCGACTTACTGCGCCTGAGCCTCGCTATAACACACGGCTTCCTGAACCCCGTCCACACATCTGACAACTTGTCCGTCTCCACGTCAAAACGGTCGAGTCTTACTTGAATCTTCCTTACCTCCACACCCTTTTCCTTCCTCACACGTGCATTGACCGTGTCGACAGGCATATTGCGCACAGGGGCGCGGCTACGTACTGTCTAGGCCTCCTCACAATCTTCTCCATT
>JAXIVJ010006753.1:0-15000 GCA_036785665.1 Chirona hameri | reverse complement strand
GACTTTACCAGAAACAATTGGCATTTAATATATCAGTAAACATTGCCCACCAAAACATACCTTTACTCATCGTAATTGAATTGAGTATTTAATTGCATCGAGCCAAACAAATGCATTACCCTGCCTTGTAAGCATTTAATTCACGTCATGACCATTCGTTAATATTATTACGTTAATATTATTAATTATATTACGTTATTTTCCCCAAAAATAAGTCGCTCCTCAGTCGCTCATCATTATTCCTTCCTCAGTCAACCCTCATTCACATTCCAAATTGGAGCCATCTATATATAATTCACACAGGGTTTATTTACAGAAAATTGGTGCACCGATAGTGTAAGTTAATCGTCTGATAAATGATGATTTCGAGCTTGCGCGCTGGCACACAACTACAAAACAAGAAAACATACTGTGACTGAATGACCAATTCATGGCAGGTGAGTAATCGGAATAGAGCGGCCGCCAATGACTGTGCAAAATTTAAAAAAACATGGTGCACGGGGATGCACAAAACTAACGGCGAGTGGAGGGTAGGACCGACAGGATTGTGCAGACCTTACTTGTGATGATGCGTGTGCTCGTCTTTCGCCAAATGAATTTAAACAAACAACAACAACAACAATAGTCAATTTTCAGGGTTGCTGCCCTTCAACCTCAGTTATCAATTCGTCTCTTCTGTCCATCTTGGCTTTCTCTTGTTTCGGGAAAATAAATCAACTTCTTGACTGAGGCAATTAATTTTCATGACTCTCCACAAAGTTACTCCAAAAATCTTCTGTCACAGCCACATGAACGTCGACCCTGTCGTGACGAGCGTCACGACAGTGGGCCGCGGCCGGGCCTCGCGGCGAGGGCCGCGGCCGCCTCCGTTCGTGCACTCTCACGGTCCAGTCCCGACTGTCCTCTCCCCCGTACGTACGTCAGAAAAAGGTTCCCCGTTTGCTTTGGTCAGGCCTTTAACAACTTTCACTTTCCTACCAAAAGCTTTCACCTCCTCTCCCTAGTCGGTTGCCGCCCAGGCGTTTTGCGTCCACAGGCTCCCACGTATTGCGCCACGTCCTTCGTCGATTGGCCGGTCTAGTTCTTTTTGCTGGCACGAATCCTCTGATTTCGGCCACGTGTAACGCCTCGGGACACTTTCCGCCGCTTCTGTGCCCGGCCGCCGCCCAAGCGTTCGCATTCCTGGGCCGCCCTTCACCCGGCTCCGTCAAAACAAGGGGAGCCGACACCTGTTTAAGTTTTTCTCTGCAGCTGTCACCGGCTGGCCGTGGTCCCAGGCACCGGCGCTGACCACGTAGACGCTCGTCTCAACCACCGTCCACCACTGGACAGCTTTTGCTGCTAATTATTGAATGTTTTGACTGTGTTGCAGATTTCTGATGTTTAATTGAAAGAAGAAAAAATGTATCGCATTACATAAGCATTAATTTATACGACCAGTAAAACGCCTTGTGTGGCAATGACCGAGCGTGCGCGCTCTGGTAAAGCTAAAACAGTTTTCAAATATTAAACGGTACGGGAGCACCCGTGGTAGTAACACTTTTAGTACTTTTAGTCCTCCATAAAATTTGCCAGGCCTCCATGCATGCCAACATAAAAATTAAGTTTATTTAATTGTTCATGATCTCCTTTCTCGAATCTGCCAAAAGGGAGTACGTCTCGAGCGCTGCATGCTTCAGCGTATATACAATTAATGCTTAGATTAATAATGCCATTTTTGATCAAAAATCATTTTGGTTCATTTCGACGTTTGCTTGTGCCACGCGCTGTGGTACCACATCTATCAGAAAGCACTATGTCAAAATCAAAATTGATTTGATGGGCCTACCCAATGGTGAAAATACGATCTCAACCGGAGCAGTAGTTGCAAAGTAATAAGTTTCCGAAAAAGCGTCTGTACGGCCGGGTCGGGCCGGGTCGGGCCGTGTCGGGCCGTGTCGGGCCGGGTCAAATGTAAATTTGTCTAGTAAGTTGACAAGAAACCTCACGGGCGCTTCGCGCCCACTCGGTATTGAAGCATGCAGAGCTCAGGACGTACTCCCTTTTGGCGGATTCGAAAAAGGAGATCATGAACAATTTAACCCTATTACTGTCGGGATGAAGACAAAAATACGAATCTGTCGGGGGGGGGGCTATCGGCCCCCTCGTATCTCGGAAACCCATGGACCGATTCTCTCTGAAAAAGTGGCATTCGATTCCCTGGAGGATGAACTACATTCCTGTATTCATAAATAAGCAAAATTGTATCATGAGCGGATACAGGCAGCACAAAAATGGGGGAAACATCCAATTTGAGATTCTTGGACTTGGACGTGGACGTTGTTTGAACGCAATTTTTATCTCATTTTGTTGGATTTCGTCACCTAATTGTATGCTCTAACATATACTTTTCACGTTTGGGGAAATAAACCCAATGATGTCCACAGGCAATTCCAAAGGGGGTATCAAAATATGTCACTATAATATAGTTTTGCCGCTTTCATTTATGTTTTAGATGCTTATAAATATATTTATATGCATGATAATGTAAATTATGGCAGTTTTTTATTTGTGCAGTGGCGTGCTAAGGAGGGGAAAGGGGAGGAAATTGAGCTTTGTCTTCTGTTATCTTTATCTTTGCTTATTTATATATTTTGTTATGTAGTGTCACGCCATGGGCCCACAATTCCCCCCTAATTGCATACCTGTGACCGCCTATGCCCCAAAATAAAAAAATATCCATGCAAATGATATTCCATGAAATTACCCACTGCAAAAAAAACGTTCAGGGACACTAAACACATTGCGTGTGAACGGAGTCAAACACATGCCCCCAAAATCCGTCCCTGGAGTCGATCGCCCTTAACCCTATTTGTAACAGGGGGGGGGGGCGGATTCCGCCCCCCCCCCCCTCATGTTTTTCGCAGATATCTCCAGAATAGCTGGGAGCAGGCCCATGAAATTTTGGGACTTTTCATAGAATTGAATACCGCATTTGGAGTCAAAATTGAGTTCCTAACCTGAACAGAGGCGGTTCCAGGGCACAGTTTTGGGTGGGTTCGGAGGCGACATTTGGCGATAGTACGAAAATGCGACCTTCACGGGTTTTTTCCTAACTGCCTCAAGTATGAAAGCGTTACATCGGTTTACGGTGATTGCGACAAGTGTAAATTAGTTGAAGTTAATGAAATATCATACAAATTGCATGGCAGAGGCGGTTTCAGGGGCTTGAAAAGGGGGGGGGGGGGTCCAGGAAGTATTCAATGCTTGGCGGGACGCCAATAGAGCGATGTAAGGGGCATTTATAGCTATCAAGATGTAAAAGATAGCTGCTGCTTCCATTTTTTGCATAATTTATTACATATAGAGTTTCAGGGGCGTGTTCAGGCACATGAAAAGGGGGGTGACTGGCATGGAGATGACGATATTCCAGCGATAACGGCGCAATAGACGTTTAGCTTAAATTGATATATGCACATATGAGGCCAGAAAAGGGAATAAAGTCATTTTTGGCAGAGGCGCGCTCAGGAATGGAAGAAAGGGAGTCATATTATTGCAAGGAAACTAAGAGGCATGGGCGTACAATGACATAACATACTGCAGTTTTCGAATGAAACACGCACCACAGGCTACTCTACGAACGATTATAAAATAATAGGCGAGTCCAGGTAGGGTAAAAATGGGGGTAAGCAATATTAATTGAAGTTGTAGTGAAATAGTCACTGTTGACTAGTTAGTATCATAATAGCGGATAATATACTTATCAAAAGGTCTTGTGCCGCCCAAGTGTGGATCCTGGATACGCCTATGATGAAGTACAACATGCAAAAAGGAACTATCTACGATCAGTAACATATGTATAGTGCTGGGTAGCAACTTGTCTGCGGTTAATATTTTTTCCCAATTTGACCTCCCTTTTTCACTAACCTGGTACCACCTATGCCAAATAATATGATTTATAAGTTTTGTTTATAATGTCACAATCACATACCATTTCATTTATCAAAAAAAACAACATCAAAAATAGTTTTATTACGCATTTACTTCACCCCCATATTGAGTGACCTGCACACGCCTATTGTTTTTTAATTTTCAAACGTCACCATCATATATCAATTTACAATTCAATCTCTATCGATTCCTATCAGTTGTGTTAAAATCGGTCGACAAACATGAAAGCTATGTTGGATCAAAAATACCACTACATTTTGTAGTTTTTGCCCCGCTGTTGCCCCCCTATCCAAAATTTAGATTTTATTATTATTTAGAAATGTAGATTGTGTTGAGGGGAAGCAAACACCGTTTCATTTTTGAAAATCGGATGGGTAGATCTCGAGATCTCCCGGGGGAGCGGAATCCGCCCCCGCCCCCCCCCCCCCCCCCTGTTACAAATAAGGGTAGCCAGGAGCCTGTTACAAATAGGGTTAAGAAACCCAAAATTTCAACAACAAAATGGGAAAAAATATTAAATATGTGTGCAAGGCTAAAACAGGTGACCATGTTTCAAGTTGATATTTTTTTTTCTATGTAGTTACACGTCGTGTTTCCACAACTCTCCCCAAACTTCAGCCCTGGAGGCGCCCATGACCTTGGGCCATGCGCTTGCGTCCCACCTCTGGTACCGGCTATGCCACAAAATACAATTGTGATCGGTACTAGAGTTCAAAGGACTTCGAGGTCAAAGGACAGTACCCCATCCTTTGACCTCGAAATTGACCTCCAAGGTCAAAGGTCACGGGTTAGTTCACGATGACGGACGTTAGATATGGACCATGTCTATCATATGGGACCACTTTGAAAAGGATCCCGTCATAAATTCGGGACGTTATACGGTACCCCGTTATTTGACCTCTAATTTGACATCCAAAGTCAAAGGTCACGGGTCAGGTCACGGTGACGGAGTTGGATATGGACCCTGCCTATCATATAGAACTACTTATGGAAGGATCCGCCAATACATTCGGGACCTTATGCGGTACCCCTTCTTTTTTACCTCGAATTTGACCTCCAAGGTCAAAGTTCACGGGTCAGATCACGGTGACGGACGTTAGATATGGACCCTGCCTATCATATGGGACCACCTTGGAAAGGATCCCGCCATAAATTTGGGACGTTATGTGGTACCCTGTTCTTTGACCTCGAATTTGACCTTCAAGGTCAAAGGTCACGGATCATTTCACGATGACGGACGTTGGATATGGACCCTGCCTATCATATGGGCCCACTTTGCAAATGATCCCGCCATAAATTCAGGACGTTATGCGGTACCCCGTCCTTTTAACTCAAATTTGACCTCCAAGGTCTCCTCCAGGGACCTCCAAGGTCACGGATCAGGTCACGATAACAGACGTTAGATATGGGCCCTGTCTATCATATGTGACAACTTTTGGACGGATCCGGAAATATATTCGGGACGTTATGTGGTACCCTGTTCTTTGACCTTGAATCAATGTTAAACATAAAAATGAACATAAAAACAAAAATGAACTTGAACATAAAAATGAATGTCATATTCGTATTCAGCGTGCTAGAGTTGGCCTTGGGCCGAGGTTTGGCCCAATTCTGAATTCGTCGCTGATCCGCCTGAGTCGCTAACTTCACGGACATTTTATTTAGCTTTTCCAGAGCGCGCCCACTCGGTATTCGTCCACAAAGGCGTTTTACTGGTGTACAATGTATGTGTAATGTGTAATGTACAATGTAATATATACAACGAAGAGCAACTAAAGGTTGTGGTGTCCCCCCCCCCCCCTCACCTCCCCACCCCCACAGCTCCTATGTTGACGGCGGGATGATTTGCCTTCCACTGCCCCCCCCCCCCCCTGGCTCCTGGGTCCCTGACTGTGCACTGCCCCAGCACAGCCCGCCTGTCACATGGGCACCAGCCCCGCCCCGCCTGTCACATGGGCACCATAAGACGCCGTCGCAATCTTGTAACACGAGACGGCGCACTGAACTTCGAAACACCGCCACCGCCAGCGTGCAGTTGGTGGGTGGGTGGGTGGGGGGGTTAACTGATTGGCTTTGCCACGTGACGTGAGAGGGCGGCCGCGGTGCCGGCTATCTCGAGACGCCAGCGTTATCCGGCGGTGTTTGTCTTGCACCACCGTCAGTCAATCTCGGAGCTTCTAATTCCTTCGACATGACGGCGCCAAGGCCAGCGCGTCTTCAAAACCGATAGCGTGCCTGAGCCAGTGCCCAATAGTCACAAATGTGTCGGTACTTTTGTCCCAATGTCAGGATGATTAGCGTTGCGTCCGTTCTGCCGAAGTTCCGCGAGTGTGTGCGTTTGTAGCTATATGTACCATAATTGTACTTTGGCAGATAAGTTTCCTATGGCATGCCCAGGGGTGAAAAAAACGTCTAAGCTGTCAGCGACAAAGCCCATATCTGTCTAATCTGTCTACAAAACAATGATGCAGCGAAACTGCTTAAAAAATGTATTACCGTAGAGGGCGGCGTGTTTTTCGCCCGATTCCAAATATATCCTGAATTTAACTTGTGATTGGACCAGCTATCCATCAGCACAGTAGTAACATCACCTCAATAACATGTGCAAATGCACAAGGAATCTTGCCTCAGAGCTGTCAAAAGCAAGCAGTCGCAACTATTTAATAAGTGAAAAAATACTTCTTCTATTGTTTTTGTTGTTAGTCAAAACAAGTGCACATTCTCTGCCCAAAAATAGTGAACACATCATGAGCATTGTATTGCACAGTTATCTGTCAACTACTGAAGGCATGCCAGCTGTAGCGCTCTGTTCGCCAGCCAGCGGGACTCAGGTGACCAGCTCAGGAACTCGGGAAAGCGCGCGGGTACTAGGCACTATCCACCATACTAGGTACTATCCACCATGCCTATATTCACTTGTATGTGAATAGCGCGCACTTGGCCGAGGCGGTATTTTTGTGCCGGGTGATGACGGTCCCCGCCACTGTCTTGTGGATGCCAGTGGTGCGTCGCGTAAAGCGAAAGTCTGTTTTTCGCTGGACAGCATGGATCAGGTCGTCTGCTTTGCAGGGATCAGGCCCATTCCATCGTACCACGAGTTCTCTCGCCGCATTAACATGGTCGAGCTGACGGTGTATGCCGAAAACCTCTCCCACTGCGCTCCCCATGCTCTCGCAACCTTTTAGACAGACTGTCTAATTCTTGTCGTTTTCGTGTCGTTTCCAATAGCAGAAATACATTGGTCGCTGGCCTGGCGGCCGGGAAATTTCTGTACCCCCTGTCTAAAAAAGATGCCACCACTAAATGAAAAGGGTGCTGATTGGGAGTAGTTTGACGCAGAATCGGATCATTTCTGATGACTGCAGTTGCGAATAAAAGTGAAGTTGTGAAGAGGCAATTCTGTCTTATTTTTGATGTTCGACCCTAATCTGTCATCGGCGTGTGACACCGTGTCACTGTGTTTTTGTTCACCCCTGGGCATGCCTGTTCTGTTCAGTGCCAACATGGCATTTGAAGCAGCCTCTGTAACGGTCTGTTCTCTGATCACTCGCTGCTGTTTGTCGGAAATATGCCTCCTTTGCCTCCTTGCCACCGATAGTTTGTTTTGTATGCTTTGGAATTAATCAAGTCCGCTACATTTGTAGGATATCCGATTGAAAAGGTACAAAATGTAGTCAAAAAATTCAACCAGGCCAATGTAGCATATTGCCGTTACTGAATATTTCCTATCAACCGCAGTGCTATCTTGGACCGACCGTGGCGATGTGTCTGGATTAGTGGGACAACACCGCGACGGTCCCACATCAAGTATGTACCTATCAGTGTCAATATCGGGCCACTTCTCTTCAATAATCAGCCCGCTGTTGAGCAGGGTTCACTGCTCAGTGTCAATATCGGGCCACTTCTCTTCAATAATCAGCCCGCTGTTGGGCAGGGTTTACTGCTCAGAGGATTACCTGCTGAAGAGCGCTGAGCCGGCCGGCCGACAACTGCGCAGCTAGCAATCTCAGCACGATAGAGCCGTGTGAAGAGCGCTGAGCCGCCCCCCCCCCCCCCCCCCTCCCTCCCTGCGCCTGGCCGGTGCTCCCCTGCCGGGACCTCACCCCCACCCCACCGGCCTCCCGCCGAACCCCCCAGCCGACAGACCCCCGCCGGACATCCCGGTTTCCCGACCCCCCCTCCCTGTCGGACTCCGGAGGCGACTCCCCCGCCTATCCCACCTCGGTGCCACCGGCACCACGCTCCCCTACCCCAGCCAAATCAGACACCGACTCTGCCCCCCCCCCCCCCCCCCTCCCCGGCCTCCGCAGCACCAGCGGGGCGCCGATCCTCGGAGGACCCCACCTCTGACGACTCTTGGATTAGGGCCGTCTCTCTCAAGGTCGTCCGCAACCCCGCCCAGTCTCCGCCCTCCCGCTCCAGCTCCCTACCCGCCCGCTCCCCCTCCCCCTCCCCGACTCTCTGAGGAGAGTGACACCTGCTCCTCGCCCTCCCAGTCACCATCCCGCCCCGCTGAGCTCCCTGAAGCCAGGTCGAGCCGCCCCCGCTCCGGCCGCAGGCGTACCCGTGCGACCGCGAGGCGTGGTCTGGAAAGTAACTCCCGATGATTAACAACCAATCAGAATTCGTCATCCAATGCAATGTTAGATCTTTAATTTGTATTTATTTATTTATTTAGACGTGCCGGCACATCCACTATCTCGTACATTGTACACGATGTGACACACAGTACTAGTGGCTATTACGTGCCCGTCGCGATGTTATGTGAGGTGATCGGGTAGAAGCGGAGGGTGGATAGAAGGATCAGGATGGTGCAGTGCGGCGCGTCAGCCATTTTGGCGCCGCGCACAGCGAACTGCATTAGGGAGGGGAAGGATAAAAGTGGGAGTAAAAAGTGATGTGCAACAGTAAAAGTACATATAAACAAGCAATATAAACACAATGAAGATGCAAGTGATGTTTCGTTTCGTTCGTTCTTCGTTTGCTAATCGTTTCTGAATTAGCAAGATCAATATTTGCTGTTTTATTTTCAGTCTTATGTGAGCTTCTACATAGCTCACATAAGCAGCAATCTTGAAATACTCTGCCTTTAACTATTCGTTTCGTTATTGTTTTCTTGGAGTTTTCTGTATGGTGTTTGCATCACTGTATTTCTTCCTCCAGAGGTTTTTGCGTAATTCTCGTGGTTTATTGCCGCGCGATATTAAAATTCAAACGAGAAAATCAGAGGTCGCTTGCGTGAAACTTTACTTCAGAATGCTAAAAATGACGAAAATTATGAAAATATAAGTACATATTACATCTTATCCAGAGTAAGTGTCTCAAAAAGAATATCAAAACAATATCTTCCTGTTCTTTTATTTCTTCTGGTATGTAATTTAGTGGCGAATAACTTCTCCGTGCGCAAAATTCAATCTTTTTAGGAAAGCCTCAAAAACACGTCCTGCTTATCCAACTGGTATATACTATGACAATATCCCATTGGGGGCAACTCAAACCTTATATCTTAAATAATAATCCGTTAGTAGCCGCCGTTCAGGAAACCCACTTTATTGACGCCGACTTTAATAACTATACTTTACAAATTCCGGGCTATAGTCTTTATACAAATAACGTAAATGCATCACCGCGCCGAGGCTTATTTCAAACCCACTCTTGCATCATCAAATTGATCTTCAAACAACGCTAGATGGTTGTCTTTCTCTCATTTAGGGCAGCATTTCGCCGCCCTAAACCCGAAATTCCGCATATTTGAATTTAGACCATCCAAAATTGTGGCCCTAAATTTATACAATGCAGTTCAATGGGGAAAGTCCACAGAAAAATTTACAGCCACATCGGGAGTGATGCCCTAAATTTGGTTAGGCCATCCAACACATTTCAACAACTTTGGCAAAACGTTTGTTGAACTCGGGTGGCTGTCGTGACTGTTCATTCAATATTTTTAGAGCTTCGGTTTTAGGGCCACATTGTGAAGGAATTTGGTAGCATATTTCCTGGTGCGCCATATTGGCATCATTTGTTGTGCCTTTTTCTTCCAGCGTTTTCTTGTTATAACAGTATATACGGCCTTAGTCATAACATCAGCAAAAATAAATAGTAACAACATCTTTATCATCTTTTTGTCTTATGTCGTCACAAAAACTCTTAAGGTTTTCCGAATTATTTACTAGCAGGTGAACCAGCATTTATCACATTAGCAAGTGCCCATCACAACGACTGACCAATGGCGGGCGCCCGTTTCCATGACGTCATAAGAAGCGTGTGTATCTATTTAGTGGAAGACCTGGTTAGAAAGACAATCTTGGCAGGTAATGCGATTTGCGAAGGTGCGGGTGTTTGTACGGAATTGGGAGTTTTTTTATAAAAAAGGTAAGTGAATTAATATATATTCGTATATATATTGACTATGTCACGATAATTATATAGTACACAATTTTAGTTATCTTTGTACTCTCTCGATCGTTGTTGCGAGTATAAAGTAATATAGAAAAGTATGATATGCGCTATGCGGTACCCTCCACGAAGCTACGCGCCCTAACCCAACAACAACAGCCATGCGGTACCTGGCCTACCCAAGGTCTGTAAAGATAGGCCTACCTACCCTGTTTGACGTCCATGCAGGGCAAGGCCCTAGATACTCATGCAGGGATGTAGTTCCCTATTCAATTGAGGGAATTAACCACCTCAATCTATTGCTCAGTCCCCTCAATGTTCTAAAAAAAATAGATATAGGAAGACATAATGAATAATGTGGAGTTATAAGTTTGAATTACATTCAAATCTGGACTTTCTCCACATCAGTTAAGTCGTTCAGACTCAGAGCTTTCGATATGTACCTATTCTACATATCTTTGTCAGCGAACGTTTGTAAGAATGATGTTACATAGGTTAAATATTGTAACCTATTATATGCAATTATTAGGAATGCTTGCTGACAGATATGTTAAATACTTCTCAAAAGCTCTGAAGTCTGAGTCCGAACGACATAACTTGTGGAGAAATTCCGGATTTTAAGTTAATTAATAGAAATATAGGCGAGATTCTGCTTTTGCACACCTTTATATAGGCAAATTGAATATTGTATACTAATTCTACACATCTGATTTCATCAGAATTGCACTCAACAGAAATTTTCAGTACTTACCTGACATTAATGATTTTTATCACCTGTCAATATCCTAAGCCGACTGCCCGCAATTACTCCACCATTACAATTAAATGTAAACAACGTGGGCACAGAAATGTGTCAGATACTAAGGCTGTCATATGACGTCATATGTATCTGGTCGACCACTAAACCTCCGTTCCTGGTGGAGCGCAGGACTTGTATTTGAGACCGAAGGTCGGCCTTACAGCAGCCGCTACCACGATGTGACCTTACTGGAAACATATCTGACGCATTTCACACAACAAACAGCCCACGTTTACATTTCAGTTGTAATGGCGGAGTCATTGCAGTCAGCTGAGGTGATTTTTTTTTGATTTTTTTTAAATAAATAAATTTAGTCCGAATGTTTTTGTATGGATGGATTTCTGAGATCAGGACCCACGCTAAGCAGAGCTTGTTGCGCAGGTCCTGACCGCACCACCCGATCGCGCAATTCCTGTTGGCCGGCAGAATTTAGAGACGAAAGTTTTACATGCCCGACATACCTGGACACGGTCCGCCCCGCTCACTGACGTCACCTGGCCTTGAGTGCGACCGCTGCCACCGGCCGCCGGCCATCCCATCCAGGAGCAAATAGCGAGCGCCGAAGCGACTCGAACCCGGGCTGCCACTACCGGGATAGGTCAGAAGTCCAGCGTTCTCCCACTGAGCTACAGGGGCGGACAAATTGACGGGTGATACAAATATTATTGTTAGGTAAGTACTGAGAATTTCCCTGTTTTGAGTGCAGTTCTAATTAAATCAGACGTGTAGAATTAGTATAAAATATTCAATTTTCCTATGAAAAGGTGCGCAAAAGCGGAATACGACTGAGATATAGTGTATAGCTGTGTAAAACAAGATAATAACGATTGTGAGATGGTAGTTGCTGATATAGTGTCTGTGCTCTGAATTGAGTTGTGGCAGAGTTGTAGTCGGTAGACCCTGCTTTTTCCGAATTTGTGTTGATTTTAATGGTAAAACATGCTTAAGGATTGTTAGTGAATGGTTACAGAAATGACCTGGAATTGCCATTTTCAGAAAAGCTCACAAAACTGTGAGTCAGATAAAAAAGACATCAAAATTGAGAATGAAAGACTTCCAAGACAAAATTGTTACCTACCCACCTATTTGTTATTTGGGAACGCCAGCAGAAATGATGTGCTAGATTGAACCTAGTTCAGCTGTTTTTTCTTCTTGAGGTACAAAAAAAAATGTTTGTGTAAATGTTTTTTAAAGACCACTTTAACTGTCTTGTACTGCTTTCTCATACTGCCTTGCCTTGCCTTGTCAGGTTATATCTTCCAAAGTGCTTTGTGATAGAGATATGGTTTTGTTTGTATGGAATTTGACAGTCATTCAATTTCCATTGGTGGTTAATATTTGTGGCCGCATTCTTAGAGCATTCCAAATCAGAATGTGACACTGTGATACAATTCTTAATTCCGCCTCCAAGGCTGAATGTTCTTATGAATATTTGTGCTGTGTTTGTTGCAAGCGCGTCACCGGTACAAGTTGTACCGGTTGTTGTACCACAACATGCCAAATGCTGTACTACAACATGCCAACATGCTGTACCGGTTGTTGGCATGTTATACTACAACATGCCAAATCCGTTGAAACAATTTTCACACCGTTTCTGTCCCTTGCAAATAGATTTGAACAAAAATAAAGCAATTAGCATAAATTCAAACATTTATTACTGCACTTCTGCAAATCCACCACTCCACCGGGGACCTCCATCTTAGCTCAGGCTGCTCTTTCCATTCCCCTCGTTCCGGCAGAATGACAGGAATATTCCGGCCAGTCCCCATGGGGAATCTAAAGAATGTCTTACTACATCATTCCCCTCAGCATTCTGATTCAGAATGTTCTAAAGAACACATCCTTCATTATCTACTAGGTAGTAAGTTGTGTTTGAATATTTAAACTAAATATCCACCAATATGCATTACAGTATGTTTTCTACTATGGTAAAACTATGGACATTTCTGAATGTCTCACTTTTTATGCTGTTTATAATTTCTTAGTATTTTGTGTGCACTTTCCCTCATGTCAGACATTTATTGACACCAATTTCATGAATTTGTCAGGACAGGACTGCATCTGACATCAGGGTATACTGGTGTAATGTCAAACTTGTCAAAGTTAAGAGAATTTTAGGTATTTTTTACTCCATGTCCAAACTTAGTTTCATGCATAAATTTTGCATTCTTTGAAGTTTTTATGTGCTAATTTCAAATCTGACTCTTATTTGTAGGGCAGATATGCATTTTCAAGACCACATTAACCGTCTTGTAGGCACTCCTGTCTTATACTGCCTGCCCTATCACCAGGGCAGTGCCACAATTGGGGCAGGAGGGGCAGTCACCCCTGTAACCCTAAGCAGGTCCCTTTACGTGCCAAAATGAATGCATGTAAATGAAAAAGAAAAATTATGAATGAATCCAAACCACTTCAGTGAAAAAATGTGGTAAATGTTTACTGTAGGTCATGTTTCTCTTTCATGCATACATTTGGCATTTTATGAGGTTTTTGATGTGCTGATTCATAAATTGCTCTGACAAAATGTGTATCTTTACCACAAATGATACGAATTTATGCCTGAAACTGAAATTGGACCTAAAATATAAACATAAGACTGCTGTGTACATTACAAATTTCCTTATTCATAGTGTAAAATGGGTCCATTTTTATGGTTGTAAAAGGTACACATAACACATTTCATTCAAATGAGCCCTTTAGAAAGAAGTTGTCCTCTCAACTGAAATAACGTGGCATTACCCTTGCCTTATCAGTTTTTTTCTCTCTCCCCACAAACGGGTATCAGATTTGGAATCAACACATCAAACACCGAGGAAATTAAAAATGTATGTATATATGAAAAACAATTATGAGTGTGCCTAGCACCAGGTGCTAGGCACACTCATAATGCATTGCATTGCAGGTGCTAGGCACTTGGCGGCAGCGTGGCTGTATCACAGCCTACAATTGGCCGTCGCGGATGTATCGCGCCATGCTATTGGCCGAGTGGTTCTGCGTAACGGCGTTGACAACCATGGGTGTGGCTTGCGATAATCTTGGCTACTAAAAGGGCTAAAGCTACAGTGCTGTTCATAGGAATTGAATATTAACAGCTGGGTCCGGTAAAACTAAACATTTTGTCAGGTGTGGAAGGGAGTAGTTAATCGCAGGAATATGGCGGTAAATAGTTGTTGAAAAAATATGTTGGGCTGAACTAAAAACAAGAGGCTAGAAAATGCCGTGACGCGCCAATTCACATGACATTTCATCCTGCGGTTGCTCCACGTCTATCAAGTTGGCAACAAATTCAAATTCAAGATCGATATTCGATCGATATTCGGCTAGGCGGACCCCTCAGAATCGCTTGAAAATGTCCACAATGATAGAATGTGCTCGTGCTATTACGAAAAAGTCAAAAGATAAGCTCGGAAAGCCCTCAAAAGGAAGTTATAGCGGGCCAAAGGTCAAGGTCATTTAGGGTGGACCCCTTTGATTTGCTTAACAAATGTGCACACGTATAGATATTGACGTCCTGAATACGATGAACATAAAAATATACGCTCGGCAAGCGCTATCAGCTGAGCTAAAGCAGGTCAAAGGTCAAGGTCATTTGGGGTCAGCCAGGGCGGACCCCTTGGATTTCTTTTAAAATTAATGAAATGATGTATCTAAACATTCTGACTATGATGATACAACAACTAAGCTCGACAAACCCTATTAACCCTCGCCCATGCAGCGTCCGATCAGTGCGTGACCGTGCAGGGGGGGGGGGGGGGGGTACGACCCCCAAGCGTTTAGCCCCTAATTGGGCTAGAGCTTCGACTCAAAAACGAGCGTGTTGCTTGTCACGAGAGGAAGCCATTGATATCCGATTCTAAGGTCCTAGGTCATTAGGT